>VUQI01048100.1:2828-19997 GCA_015106735.1 Paratilapia polleni | reverse complement strand
ATGTCACTGCACACTGAAATATCATGCAAATTGTGACATTTTAGAAATGTATTTATCTTTCACAGAGACGCCAGGAGAGCTGCCCCAGTGCAGGATGGGAAGCAGGAAGGTGGACAACATGTGTTTCATGATCTCATGCACTAACTGGTACTAAAGTGGTCCTGGTGTTGGTGGTTGGTTGATGATGGAACAGAAGCAAACCGAGGTGAAAAACTGGAGGAAACCACGTGGAGTCCCAAACACAACACTCACTAAAGTCCCTCGAGCTCCCTGCACAAGCTCGCTGCTCTGAGGAGGACCTCTCTGGATCTGTTCTGCTAAAATGTCTCCTGCAATGCCAAGACAAACACACCAAACTTCACTTTCCTCAAAGTCAAAAGTGAGAGGAATAACAACAGGAAGAGATGAAGAAGGATTTGAAATGATGGGTTGTAAGATTCATCGGCTGTGTGTGGGATGTATGGATTTCTTGTCATATCAATAAAAAGATTGAACAAAAGGAAAGAAGTGTTACTCGTCACGCTTTGTGGGTTTACTAAAGACAGCTATGTTAAAAGGATCAAAGTGAAGTGAGCGCTGATCAGATGTTTCTTACTTCACGTCTTGATGTTTAAAAAGAATTAGATTAGAAAAAGGAAGGAAGGAAAGCGGAAAGAAGGAAAAGTGAAAGAAGGAAAGGGGGCGGGAAGAGAGGATGCTGGAAAGAAGAAATGAACAAAGGGTGGAAGGAAAGAGGGAAAGGGAAAATGAAGGAAGGAAACGGAGCAAAGAAAAACCAAGGAAAGTAGGGAAGGGAGGAAAGAAAAGGAAGGAAGAAAGGAAAATGGAAGAAGGAAAGTTAAAGGAATGAAGGGAAGGAAGGAGGAAGAATGGAAGGAAAGCACAAAGGAAGGTTAATGGAAAATGAAAGAAGGAAAGGGAGCAAAAGTTAAGGAAGGAAGGGAAAATTAAATAAGGAAGGAAAGAAGGAAGAGGTTAGGGAGAAATGAATGAATCAAAGAAGGAAGAAAGGAGGGGAAAATGAAAGAAGGGAGCAAATAAAAAGAAGAAAAAGAAAGGAAACAAGAAAGGAAGAATGGAAAGAAGGAACAAAGGCAGTGTGTAGGTAAAATGTAGGTAAAAAGGAAACCTGTCTTGTACTCTAACGTGTTTCAAGCAGCTAGACTAAATATGAGTGTCCAAGGCTGTAAAAGTCCAAACACATACTCCAAAGTAGTATTGAGACTTCAGTAGGAGCGACATTAATCAACAGACCTAAAGAAGTTTCAGTTTAAGATGTGATGGATTCATTAGGAATATCATTATTAAAGTCTCTGATAAGATTAATGCTGCATATCTGACACTTACTGTCTCATGATTATGAGAAAGTGTTCAGGTGGTTATAAATCATCTCTGCTTGAGAGGACAGGGGGCGATGGCGCTGCCTGATTTAAGTTTAATGAATATGAGCTCGGGTATCAACACAAGTGGGTTCTTTTTTCCAACAAAGTCATTTGGAAAATGTCACAAAAGCCTTGACTGGTGCGAACAGATGGGAACTTTTACAAGAGACAAGAAGGATGAAGTTACAGTTGGCGGCAACGTGAGCCTCAGTTTGTTTAAAACATCAAATATTATAACTGCTGTTTGCTGACAGCTCTCTGAGAATTACTTAAAAATCTAAAGATTCTCAGGCAACCCCTGTTTTTGCAATAGTAAAGGGAACAAAGAGGAAGGAAGGAAAGATGGAAAGAAAAAGGGAGGAAAGAAGTAGAAAGGAAAGAAGGGTAAAAGGAAAAAAGGAAAGGGAGCAAAGAGCAGGCAAAGTAAAGAAGAAAGGAGAATGAATGAAGGAAGGGGAAAATGAAAGAAGGAAAGAAAGAAAGAAAAAAGAAAAATTGCAGTTCCTCTAATGTCCACTTGAGGCAGGCTCCAGCAGTGAGTCAGTCCCCATAGACTCCCATGTTAAAACGTCCAACTTTACAGCAGAAATCAACATGTTTACAGCCTGATACAAAAACTGTTTTGGTCTCTGTGGATAGATTCCTTCTTCATAACAACTGTACGGGGGTTAGGGTAATGGAGTTATGGGAGTGGCTGCTTTGATTAATAGGTGTCCTGCCTTTGTCAGGATGCACAAGGAATCACAGCTAGAAAGTGAGCCTGGTGTTAAAGTGTGGGTAAAAAGGAGGCCTTTAATATGCTGTAACTTGATTTGAGCAGCCACCTATCCCACGTGGAGATATGACCCTTAAAGTTCACCAAAAATGGCGCTATTTTAATGTCACTTGATCTGCAACACAACAGACGTCTTAGACATAACGACATGGCTGTTGTTTCTTCAGATTCTCTTAATAGGTTTTGTTAATTATATGCTTTAAATAAAAACCTTTTTAGTTTAACAAAAAGTACCTTCAAAATGGGGAAATGGCAGCTGTTTAGTGAAGCAAGAGGGCCTAGTAAAAGTCTTTCCACAGCACACTCTGGATGGGTGTCCTTGTGAGACATTAGTAGGTCGACTCATCAAAAACCTCCAAGGGGAACCTTTAACTTGCCAAATGGTAATGCACTGACCCATTTCGAGCAATTACACTGTCAGCCATAAAGTGTATGAAGTCAAAAGCATGTGAACTGACCCAATGATCCAGTTGGACGTAATAAAAGAAGTCAAATTTTCTCCAAATGACACATTAAATCTCCATGAAATTAAAATGGAGTTGGAAGGCATCAGTATGTCTGAGCTAGTCCGCTCCATCCCATTACTGGGCAGGTGGCTGAACATATTGTATTTCACCAGAAGAGGAGCATGCATGTCCCTAAAGGGGCATTTCAGCAAAATACCACAAGCCAGATTTATATTGCACATCTGGTAGATTTATACTGCTCATCATGTTGCAGATGCTTCCAAGCAGTTAATGAACCTGCAAAAAATTCACCCACGATCAGGGCTATTAAAATAATGAAATGTACACTTATTACACATTCAGAAAAGTGATGTAAACACAACAAAAATGCTTGTTTTTCTTTTTAGCAGAAAGATCAATAAAGATGCACCAGAAAGTGTTATGCAGCAGCTGTCTGACATAGTCATTATTAAGCAGTGAAACAGCATTAAAGCAAACAGAGAAAGATCAAAAGTTAGACTAACAACATGCCTGATATAGAGAAGGAGGAGGAGTACAACGTTTGGACTTTGGATTTGGAAAAATTGTAAATGATGCCCCCAAACACCCTCCAGGGCAGATCAATATATAATAGGATAGAGGAGAGTGTTGGTGTTTCAGAAATATAACCAAGTTCATGGGAAACTTAGGTGTCCGAAAATCAGTTCAATTCAGTTTTATTTTTTTAGAGCCAACTCACAACAACCGTTATCTTTATAATGTGTTTTATATAGTAAAGACCTTACAATATTAGAGAAAACACCCCAACAATCAGACGATCCCCTGTGGTGACAGTGGGGAGATAGAACTGCCTTTTAACAGGAAGAGACCTCCAACAGAAACAGACTGAGGCAGGGGCAGTTATCGAGCGGTTGAAGGGTGAGGGGAAAGAGAAGAGAGAAAAGAGGAGAACAGAGAGGCCATGAAAACACAAACTACAGGAGAGAAAAGAAATGTAAATGACATGCAGTGGTCGCATATGAAGTGCCCAAAGCATCATGGGATCATGGGTTCCCATAGACTATATAAAGATGGATGTAACCACCATGACATCACCCCCTGGTTTCTCACAGTTTCTCACCATGTTAATTTTTTCGCTAGAAGTGACCATATTTGGACGAGAAGTGTTACGTTTCAGATAATTACATTAAAAATGCTCCAAAAGGCTCCAACAGCAGAAACACTAGGGGTGGGGGATAAAATCGTTTTTTAGACGCATCTCGATGCGGATGTGGATGATTCTGAATCGATTTACAAATGACAAAATGAAGATCTTTGTCTATCATAAGATAGACATATTTTTTCCTAATCTTGGCTATTCAAAAATGTTGTGTGCAAGATGTGGTCCAAATGTCACAACACACCTGACATTTAGCCCACATAAGGTGGGCTTCTGGGTGAGTTGAAGCAGCCACAGTCAAGGCCTAATGTGGTCCAAAGAGAACTGCAAATACAGACCACAGCTGGGCCAAACAATTATTGCTATCTGGGATGTAACAAAAGAAAAAGTCTCATTTAGACATAAAAAAACCCCCAAAACGTTGAGTTAAGATGACAGAAAAGTGTGAAAAACTAGCAAGGACAGAAGGAAAGGGAGGAACAAAGAAGGCAGCAAAGGAAAGAAAACAATGGAAAAGGGGGAAAGAAGGAACAAACTGAAGGAAGGAAAATGATGGAAAGTGGGGAACGTGAGCAAGACACGAAGCAAGGAACAAAGAAATGAATGAAGGAAGGAAAGGGAGCAAAAAAAGGATTTAGGAAAGAGGAAGTGAGAAAAAGGAAGGGATCAAAGAGGGAGGGAGGAAAGAAAGGAAGGGAGGAAAGAAGGAAAAAGGGAAGAAAGAAAGGGAGCAAAAAAAGAGTTAAGAAAGAAAAGAAAAAATGGAAAGGCAAGAAAGAAGGAACAAAGGAATGAAAAGGATAGGTAGGAATCGAATGTAAGGAAAAAAAAGCAAGGAAGGAAAAATGCAAGAAGAAAAGGGAGGAAGGAAGAGAAGAAGGGAAGAAAGGAAAGAAAATGATGAAAAGGAAGAAAAGAAGGAAATAAGGAAAGATTGAAAAAGGCAAGATGGAAAGTGGGGAATGTAAGGAAGAAAGGAAGCAAGGAAAAAAGGAATGAAAGAAGGAAAAGTGAAAGAAGGAAAGGGAGCAAAGAAGAAGGTAGGAAAAGAAAGAACAAGGAAGGAAAGAAGAGGAAAGGAAGGAAAGAAGGGAAGGGGGCAAGGGAAAAAGGGAAGGGAGCAAAGAGGAAGGAAGAAAAGGGAGTAAAGAAGAAGGTAGGTAGAATGGAAGAAAGGTTAATTATTTACAGTTAATTAAGTCTAAAGGTAGAAATTTTCCAGCTTTTGTTGCATGCATAAACTGTGTACAAAGTTTCTGGGAATGGGCATATAAAAACAACGGATACATTAAAGAAGTGGATCAGAGAGAATTTTGGCCTTTTTCCTTACAAAATGACTTCTTTCAAACGAGGAATCCATCGATCAACAAATTATTTCATCTGTAGGGCAAAAGTCATGCGCATGATTAAGGCCCCAACCATATATATATATATATTTTTTTTTGCCTAAGGGGCCATCAAGAAGGTAATCTATCCATGACTCCATTCTAATGAAGAGTGGAGATATGTGTATATAATGAGTTATTGATCCACATGTGTCACAAATTAAGTAACAAACACATCTTAGACAATGAAGTTTTCACTTTTATTGACAGTTCTTTGTTAACAGAACATGGTGTTCTTGGTATATAATTGGCGTGGGACAATAAAACCAAACCAGACAGAAAAAAACAAACATCTCTGTTCCAGTCATGTTAACAGTTTAAATAACAAAACATGTATCTTCTTAGAAATAAAACTGCAATTGTAATCGTCTCAGGTCATTAACGTAAACATGCCTATCTGATATAAGCATCGTCATAAAAATGGTACAACATTATGTGCAAAGGATGAAGATGTCTTAAATAAGAGAGAGAAATAAAAATACAAAACTTCCCAAAAGCTTTTGTTTGTCTTTCTATATACACGATATCAGACTGGAACATGATAAAAACAAAACTGTGCTTTATTTTGCTTGTAAAGAAGTGAGACAAGGTCTGATTTTTTTTGTTTTAATTTTATAATCAACCCATTCAGTCATAAAAACCCAAAATCCAAAGAAAAATCAAACTGTATTTACAGAAAACTTATTTTTTCTTTATAAGAAAAACAAACTGAATTGAATCTCTCTTAAAGCTATTTCTGATAAAATCTCCCTAGAAGTAGTAGTAGTGAAACTATCCAAAGAATGTTAGTATATCTTCAAAAAGTCTGCCCAGACTACCTTTGATATGTTTTTATTCTCCTACATTTTTTACTTTTTTTTTTAGAGAACATTAGAAACTAAAGGCAACAACAGGCAAGTTAAAGGAAGACTCAGCCACGTGAAGCCACTCTCCGAACTCACCCAGACGTCTGTCAGAGATGGGTTTGTGTCGCTTAAGGTGGAATTTAAGAGAATTTAAAGAAACCTGTGGACATCTGAAAGGAGTTGCTTTTCATTTGTTATGATGATCATAGTTTTGGATGTAGTAAAAACTTTAACTGATGGCAGATTTATTCCCCTTATTTTACAGGTTCTACAATTTCATGTTTTCTTAAGTGCTTGAGTTGAAGATGATTAAGCGTACCTGGACGACTGAGAACCTACACAGACATATTTCATGTTGTTTTTTTAATTCAGATTTTTGTGTCAGTAGGAATATTAAGTCTGTTTTTGTTGTTTTGCTGGAATCACTCCTCCTGTTCAGCCCTCATTCTATGAAGCTAATTTCAGGCTTTAGCGCTCTGAGTTAATCCAGCTGCAGTGCAGACAGCACTGTATGCTGTACGGTGCATGAGACACTGTAGAAATTATAAAATAAACTACAGTGTCTGTCAAAGTAATTAAAAAGATTAAGTTCCATAAACTTAATATTTAAAAAGCTCCACTAACTTAAACATTTTGAGTTCCTGTAACATTGTTTTCCTTTTTGAGTTAAACTGATTAACTAAGCAGCACCTTATAATATAATTTCACTGTACCCATTACGGTTGTTTTAACATGAGTGTGTGCATCTGAAGGTTAAGAGTGTTTTTAACTCATTATTTTTTAAGTTATATTAACCTAATCCTGCTACCTTAAATATTGTGAGTTCCTTTGACATTTTGGTCTTTTTTTGAGTTACCTGAACTGATTAACTTGACATATTTTGTGTAATTTCAACTGAAAATATTTTAGTTTTCTTTATAAGTGCTTTGATTTAACTGTAATCAAAGGGTATGTGCAGAAGAACTGTGAAAACATTTCACTTGTCATCAACTCTTCTTTCTCAGATTTACCTTATAAAATAATAAAAGTATTTAAACCATAGTCACTCACATATTGCCCCTCTGATTGTGTAATGAAGCAGGACCAGTGGTGCAAATGTGCAAGTAATCAGATTACGAGATTTGGAGGATATCCAGTTGCTTTGTCCATCTGAAACAAATAAACTAGTCATCCATCACTTCCATTCAAAGCACATTAGAGCCTGGACATCTACTGGTCAGGGTGGGCAGCAGAGAGGATTACAGTGGAGCTCATTAGCTATTAAGCTTATGATTGATTTCCACGGGAAAGAGCAGCTAACATGTTATTGACTGGAAACACAAGGATCGATTTAAACCAGAGTAAGTTCCTGTATTATTACAGCTGTTCATATTTGTTGAGCTGCTGTGCACTCAGGGTTGGATTAATTCACTAGGGGGACCCTGGGCAAAACCAAAGTCCTTCTAAAAGCAAGTCTCGCCACTTGGCATTCATCTACAAATGCAATATTTAAATTAACTTTAGTTTCAGTGGTCATTGGGACTTAAAAACTGCACGTATAGAATCACCAGTCAAGGCCGCTTAAAAGGCTTAAAAGGTTTGCTGATTTCACCCCAAAATTAGTTTTTTTTCTTTCATCAGGAAGTTGTATGTTTGCTGCTATGAATATTTTCTTACAGATTTCAGGTCTCACTGATATAATGTCTCTGGCAAACTGTGCTGTGGGCCCTTATAGTGTATACTGTATGTAAATATAATATATACATATATATATATATATATATATATATATATGCTTATTCTTTGGAAACATAATATTTATAATTTATTTTCAATATTGTGCATAGTTTATTTTGTTTGCACTGTTTTTGTACTTTTAGCCTTCTGTCTACAACAAAACAAAAGCTGAATCGAATCATCTCAATATAATCTATATATACCGCTTTTTATTTCCAACATCCTTCCCTATTATTCAATTATTCAAATGTTTTTATGTACAAATTAAGTTAAAGCACTCTGACCTGCATTGCATGGATAAAATGTGGTTTATAGCTTATTATAATAATTATTTAATGGGCCTGTAATAAGATTTATATGAGATGTTGAAGCACTGTAGTTTGAAATCTGCTTAGTGGATTTAGCAGCCTTTTGGTCATGGTGGGTCTGGAGTCCCTGAACAGTTGCATATTTGCACAGCTGTTAATCCAGCCTTGTGTGCACTATGTAAAAACATATTGATTTACTGTTTGTCTTATATTTTGCCTCCTCTGTGGTTTTGTTACCTAAATAGGTCACTGAGCAGGCAAAGCCTAGTGGAATTAATATGCAAGTCCTCTGCTGACTTTAGCTTCTTTTAACTGAAGGTATAAATTAATGTTCCCCTTTTTGCTGTTTTGCTGTATTGTCTTATTTTATCATTTATTTTGGTTTTAAGAAGCTTCTCTGTGAGCCTTGGTAAGTTTTCAGTGACATGCTCTCTTGACCTGTGGTGTCCCTCAAAGGTCTATTCTTGGCCTAGTTCTTTTTCATTATACCCATTCCCATTGGGATATACTTTTGGAAAGCACATCGTACTTTTTCATTGCTATGCAGACAATACTCTGTTTTATTTACCACCTAGTTTATCACAAAATAACTCAAACTCCTAGCAGTTGCTTAGAGGGCTTACAAATCTGTATATCCTTAAAGTTTCTCAACCTCAACAGGAATAATAAAACTGAGGTTATATTATTTGGTCATTTGAACCTTGACCACTTAAAACATGAACTCTTTAGTAAAAAATCTGGGTATCACTTTAGACAATATGTTAAAACTCAACAAACAGTTCAATGTCAAGGCTGGTTTCTTACAACCTAGGATGGGTTCCCTTTTAAACACCTGCACGTAGTCATACGTGATTTAATTCCATAGACTCGACTACTGCAATGTACTAACCTACAGGTAGGTCTTATTATGTCATCTATTGCACATTTAGAGCAGGTCCAAAATGCTTAGCATCAGTTTAATGGTTAAAACTGATTTTATGGTTTCTTTCTTTATTTTTGGACCCTTAAATGCGCATGATGCTTCATATCTTAACAAACCCCTGCACTTCTACATTTCAGCCAGAGTAATTCATGAAATTGTCTAACCAGATGCTCTTTGTGGTTCCTAAATCAGATTAAAAACAAAGAGGGATCACACTTTTTCAGATGCCACCCCTAATCTTTGGAAATGTCTACCACTTCACATCAGATCTGCCTAAACATTGACCACTTTTAAAATGATGCTTAAGACATACTGCATACTGACAAAGCTTCTGTTTGAGGTATAAGTAGAGAATGACTTTTTTTTTTAATATATATTATATATACACATTGTTTGAAAATCTATTTGTTTTTCGATTTTTAGAGAATCTCTGTATTTTCCATTTTATTCCCTCAGTTTTCCTAACAGCTGTACCACATTTAAATCTCAACACTAATTATGCCAGTTGCATTTCATTTTAGGAGACTGTCAGGAAACTATTGGACCTGTAAAATAAAGTGTTACTACATCCACGGCAGCTGTGCATCTTTGTTAGTGAAAGAAACTGCTTTTCAGTGTCTCTTTGCTGTTTACTGTTTTTCCTGAATTTACCGTATGATGCACCATCTCTGGGAAGTGTCACCCTGTTTAGGAGTGGCGATGTCAGATAACTAAGTCTACCTTTAAAGGCAACTCACTGTTGTCCAAAGCCACCAGAACATCATCAGCAGACCTGGGACAAAGTGACACCGAGCTCTGTCCAGGAAAATGGAGTCACTTCTCTGATCTGTTTTTTTTTTCAGTTCTTTTGGTGCTTTATTGAATTTATCTGCCTGGCACACTGACAATTTCTTCTTTCCCTTTGTTAAACTGAAGCTGACATGATGGACAAACAGTAAAGTGGTGAGAATTGTCCAAAGAATAGGAATGTGACTTTTTCGGAAAGAACAGCAATGAGTTGCAGCAGACAAATCCAACAACAGCAACAGAACAGAAACACAGTTCAAAGCCAGTTTATCCCAGGTCTGCATATCCATAAAAGAGGCAAATTTCCAGAGGACCCTTTGCCCTCTGTGACAAATACAGAACTGCGCTGAATAAATAAGTTTCAAACATAAAGAGCTGTGGACTGACAGCATCCACTGCATACTTTAAAAATCTCATGTACATATATTTTGTCTTTATGTGTCCCATAAGTAATATGAATAATCCAATGACTACAGTATGTTTTCTTCCTGTATCTTTCTTTACTTTCCACAAACAGACATCTGCTGAAATACACTGTAAACAGCTAATCTTCTATAAATCTCAGTAAATATATACAAAGACTTTTCTCTCAGAGGGTTAACATAGGGGTGGAGGTGTCACTTCAGTACAGAACTTATGTTTTAAAAATACCTGTGCAGATTTTTCTTTCAGGTAAAATATGATGGAAAATTGCATTTTACCAGCTCACCACCCCTCTTTTGTCAAAACCGAACCCTCTCTAAGTACTGCAGGCCACTCGAAAAGCTGAACTTGCTGCTTAACTGATGAAAAACCTCCATAAAGTTTCCGTTAATACGACCACTGTAACCTGATGAGGATGACTGAAAACAAGGGCTGGTTTTACAATGACATTTTAGACTCTTTTGTTTGTTTGTTTTTAGCAAAGGTTCCACCATGAACTGGTGATACAGTTTTAACTAAACCAAAATTTACCAATTTTTTTATCTCTTTCATAGAATAATAAAAAGCTATAGATATATTTAAGATATATTTATTTTTGAGAAAACTAGACTAGACTTTAGCTAGCTATGTTAAAAATCAGTTTACTGATACTGTAATACCTGAGTACCTAAGTTTATTACACCAAATAAATAGGACACATGATAAGTATCTTTTAAAAATAAAAGCCAACTAGCTTAAAGCTAACTAGTGTAGCCCAGCGTATCAGCCTCTTATAGATTTCGTGTGATTAATTGTGGTTAAAAAAGTAGAGTCACAATATGATTTTTAGATGTCTAATGTAAAACATGTAGTCTACTTATTGAGATGAAACAAAGCTATAAATACAGTATCTTTAGAAAGAAACAGGCATAAAAATCACACTGCAGTGACTCCAGCTAATCCAGGCTAAAGAGATTTAGCTGAACCAAATATGGCCACTTAGACTTTAGGATCTTAGGATCTAAAACTGATGTCCTAATATTAGGATTAGAACATCAGTTTTGATGTTTTATTACAAATCCAGGCTTGTTAATTTTTACATTAAACTGTACAAATTGAAGCAACAAATTAAACTAACTAATATTTAGCAGGATTTTATATGATTTTAATTCACGATTCATTTATATTTGACTATTTGTTTCCTGCACCGTTATTTATTTTACTCTTTTTGTAGTGTTTGTATTTTTAGCCGGTTGTTATTATTGTTATTTTCCTCGTAACATTAATTAGTCAACAGAAAACGTTTTCTGCTTTTTACCACAAATTAGTCCTACTTAGAGTCAGCATTTAGATGTCTAGTTAAGCCTGACTTCAAATGTAAGCCAGAGTAAAGGTCTGTCTTTGTGAAACCAGCCCTGGGAGTCATTCACTGTCAAAGTAACATCGCCTTGACAGGAGCCTAAAAAACAAAATAAAAGTTCAGCAACCACCTGTAAAATTGGCAGCTTGAACTCCCCGAAAAGTGCTATAAAAATCAGCACAAACAACTGCATGAAAAGTGTTTCTCTCAATATGAACATATACTGCTGAACTGCCCTGGAGCAAGGCACTTAATCCCCGACTGCATCAGTGCAGCAGCTCGGCGGCCTGCGACATGTAAGGAGATGAAAAGTGATTTTTAATCTGCCTGCACATCTGCTACCATCACACATACAGTAAGTACATGATAACAACACTGACGTCAGTAATAATGCTGTATGCAAGCTAAGTAACTGCACTCTGACATTGTGAATGAGCACCGAGAGCGAGAGGAATGACGAAGGAGACTATTATTATTACATGCGTGTGTGTTGAAGCGGGTCAGAAACCCTTGTTAGTGTTAGCGCCATGAAATGTTTATCCCCTCAAGGTGAACATGCCGCGAGAAAACTACAACTCTCTATCTCCTTCTCATCTCTCACAGTAGCTCATGACAGCCCTGCACCTAGCTCGGAGCTACGCTATTTACAAACCACAACACACAGCCGACAACCACCTTAACAAGCTTGAGGATCACATCATATCTAGCCCCCCCCCCATGTTTCCCCCCAGAAAATCCAGGAAGACAACCAGCAAATATAACCATAACAAAGTGGTATCAAGATAAATGGTCCAAAATCATCTGATATCAGTGTTTTGTAACTCTTTTCAATTACAAGGGAGCAGCTGAAAGTAGCATCAATTATGAAGCAGGTTAGAGTTCATTTGCATCAAAGGGCAAATATTTCTGATATCAATTGTAAGACTAAGAGAACTGTTTTGAAAACGTCCCTTTGGGCTCTTCTGACATTTCACAATTCATCCTGAAAATCAGTGAACTGACCAATTTGTTTGTTAAATACTGACGTATCGACACTGTTTCCAGGTCCAAGAAGCGTTAACAAGCCCCTAAAAAACTATCCAGTCCTCATTCTCGGCCTCTCCAGCCTTTAATTAGCACGATGCATGTGTAGTTTTTAAAAACTCACAGTGTATACTACAGCCCATGGGCTCACTGTGTCCCGGACACCAAATATTTGGAGACTTTATTCAGAAAAGAATTACTCTTGGGCTGAATAAGATTTCAGCAGTGACCAACAACAGTAGTAAAGATGGACGTAACTACTGCCATGTCACCTGTCAGTGAAGTTCTGTCTAACAACTTGTGAATGACAAGCTGTTAGCCATTGAGTATGTCCTAGATAACCATCCTTTCTGACTCTAATAATGACCATTTATAAAATGGACTTCATGTTTTATTCACTTCAGCTTGAAACTAGCGACTGAGCCCATAAAGTCAACAGGAAAGTGTTCACTGAGGTCAGAGCAAGGGACTAGTTGAATCGACCCCTGGTTGCCTATTAAGGGCGTTTACCCTGGTCCGAGTCAGTTGAAGAGTTTGTAAACTTGAAGCTTTTTCACGTGGTTTAGTTTTTTTTTTCCACACAGAGAAAACTCTAAGCCAACTGCATTCAAACCAAAATGCGTCACTACAAACCACGTGAAAACGTTCAGTCCCCTTGTTGGCCAGATGATTCTGAGTGAAAACAGGAAAGAGCTGACAAATATAGTCACCTGACCAAATATCAATAAGGCAACCTACCACGTTGCTCGTCTAAGTGAGCCCTCTGTTTATTTTAAGGCTAGTTGCTAAAGTTTGTGTACTCAGCACGTACTCTGCCGCATACCTGGCTACGGGAAGGGGTTTAGCTCTAACTTGCAGCATACACCTGGTAGTTGGGTTGGATTGAGATCAGATCACATTCTAACCTCATGAAACTGGACATTAAACTTTATTGTACCTCCTGGGAAAACAGTCACACCGATTATTTTATTGGAGCTGAAAAAATCTGGACTGTTTTAAACTCTCGGTGGCGCCTCAGTGTTTGTTTGCTTTTGGAGTATTTGGACCCAGAAACGGCTAATAATGTCAGACTTAACAAGAAGATCATGACAGTACATGTGACCCCCGAATATTTCCTTTTTGGACTGCAGCGTTTCAATTTTACTCCCTTTAAATTTCAACCAATTGAGCAGCTCTGTCCAAACCATCAAACACAAGCTGAGAAAGGACAAAGAGAAAAGACAAGTTTGGTTCTGGAGGCAATTTTCTTTGGATAGACATTTGTGTTTCTGCTAAGCTACACGACCCTCCCAGCAGACATTTTCTGCATGCTGTAAACACGCTTAAAGGTAAAAAAAGGAGCAGAATGTCTTGTTCTGCATTTATTGTACACCTTCAAGGAACAGATATGCACTTTTCCCCACCAAGTCGAAACAGCGCTGCGGGGTATTGAACACCATCGATTTGTGCTGAATGCTGCGTGTGCTGAATTGCTCTCAACTGCAGCAAGTAATTGCACGGATATACGCCGAGAACACATTCAATTACTGCAGGACAGAGAGCTTTGTGAATGAGGTACAAAGCTGAGCGAGGCGTGGGTACAGAGAGAGATGTGGAGGGGGCTGACATTATGTACCTTTTTAAATGTTTGGAGTCTCGAACAGGTTTAAAAAATGAGGTTTGCTGCATTTATTAGTGCAGGAATCGCATCAATAAAAAGTCTTTTTAGGAGCAAGATAAAACAGGGAAATTGTTTTCCTGGGCTTCAATGAAAGGTGTATAAATGTTCGGCTGACTAAGGATAAACAGTGACTCAGTTAGGCCCAGCAGTGATTCTTAGCTGGAGGTTCGAGGTCATGGACGGGGGACTCCAAAGCCTCTCTAGGGAGCAGAATAGCCTCTGAGTGAACCATTATGAGTCACGTTAGGAGACTTAATGGCATTTAAATGAGCAGCTTGTGTGTTTAAATAAAGCATGCTTTATAGTTAGCACCGCAGTGCTGCTGTAGTGTTACATAACATGACTCAAATCTTCTACTTTGTGGGTACATCGCTTCCTCTGCAAGGCCAGATGGATAAAACTTTTCATCAAACAACACAGCCACTTCTTATTTTGGCATCCCAACATGGCAGCTATTTAAAACATCCAAGTTGACCCCCCCAAAATCCAGTCATGCACAGGACTTGAGTGAAAACAAACTGGATGTTTTTTTCAATCTGTTCTAACAAATCTCAATTTATTACAAAAAAAGTGATATTCCCAAACACATACGATATAACTTGGTGCTTTAAATCCTCAAATCCAACCAAATAATTACATATTACGAGTCTTTTCTTAAGGAAACCTCTGAGTCTGATAACCGCATTTGTACAAAAGCAACATGTGTTATGTTTAAAACCCTGAAAGCTGATAATTCAGAGCCAAAGACAGAGTGAAATATTGGCACTTTTTCACAAAAACTGTAGCCTCCACAATAAAATTCCTCATCAAATCAAATCGGATCAAATTACTTGTGCTGACCAGACATGACATGAGTGCTTCGTACAGATGGTTTTGGACCTAAAAAAAGATGGGAGCATCGCAGATGGACTCAGGAGGAGGTCAAGGGGGAAACGATTAGAGGGACAAAGAGACAAGAGGCTGGATGGATGAGGAGAATTGCAGCAGGACAGTGAGAAAAGACAGTCGGATTAAAGCGAAGGGCATGTAGCCCCTATTAGAGCTTTGTGAACAGAAGTACTTCATTAAGCTTGGTCAATGTCGCCGCACCACAGCCAGCATACTAATAGAGACCCAAGCTCTGTCTCCAGCTCCCTTTAGTCAAACCTCTGCGTTAACTTTCCATTTCCTCCCTTTGTGCACTTCTGCAATTAGTCTCTTATAAATTACATTTATATAAAATTGAAAATATGTTTTGGAAGAAACATATCTGCAACTGGAAAACATTTTCCTACCAAATACCCAGTCTAATGACTACAGCATTTGGCAATTATGTTTACAGACTCAGGCTAGATAAAGGTCGTGGTCTGGTTTAACCCCTTTCTACAGAAGCTGTTTTATGCTCAGTATTTCCTCATGTTAAACTGAAGAGGACACTTAGATGAGTAAACCATAGCAATAAATTACGTAAGTCATTTATCTAATTAAAAGTTAAAGTTGTTTTTCTTCATGGGGCCACGAGCCAGTGAAATCCTCGTGCCGGTTCTAGTGGGAGAGTGATTGCAGTCAGTCTGAGTCGGACCGCGATTGGAGACAGATTGCTTCCCACCAATCCCATCGGACGGGTTGGCAATTTGGTCGTTGCAACTACTTGCAATTGCTCACCAAATGCGAAAAAATTCAATGCAATCCCTGGACAGCCAGTGATTTTTCACTGTTGCAAAGAGGTTGCCGTTCTATTTTTACTCTACTGTGACAGAGCCAGGACTAAAATGAGTTTGACACTCATGATGTACATGGTGTGTTAAAACATAACAGCATTTTGGAAGATATTGTAAATTTTAAAACAAGTGTAAACTTCCAATTTTATATATTCCCATCTTAAAATTTGCATTTAATTTTATGAGTTAGATTTGCAAGTCCTTAACTTTGGTTAGTAAACATCTTCTTTCACATGTAAATGAATTGCAGATGCTGGTGTCCACGCAACAAAGACATCTGGAGAAAGGGGTTGATGCATGAAAAAATTTGTTTCTTTAAATGAAGCCATGATCTTTTCCTAACCGTAAGCCACTCAAACATAGCTCCTGAATTAACAGCATCAATCATTTCTAAAAATCCAAGCTTTTCAGAAAAGAAAATGTAGTTTTATATATATCTATATTTTTTAGGAGACAGGAGTCATCCTCCTCTGAAAGACAAATATATAAATATGAGAATAAATACCAGCTCAAAATAAAACTATTTAATCTCTACCTGCATTTATCAAACTTGCAAGAATTACACTTAAAAAAAGAGCAGCTTTCAAATCATTATTAGTCACATGTATGTTCAGAGCAGGAAAAGCCAATCAGACACGAAGATTTAACCTACTTTAAAGTTCCTTCCTCAGAAGTAAACACTTACAATTTACCCAGTGATATGTTTTTAACTGCATAAACACGAGTAGTTTCTCTCTGTGTGAAAGCCTTGATATCTCTTGTAGTGATTAACAACAGTCCGATAGATTTTATAACATATAAAAAGAGATAGAAATTAAATTCTACTGCAAAAAATTCAGCTGCTGGTAGGAAAGGTACGTCAAAGAAATGGTTATAAAGGAAATCAGTCCAAGCTTTCTGTTGTGGTTAGCACCACTGCTACATGCCAAAAAAAAAAGTTCAAGTAAAATGCACAGATAGGGCTAAAATGTTTTTTCTCTTACTTATGCTGCTTCACAACTGATGATATTTTCTACAGTCATTATAAACATGTGTCATGAGGTGCGTGTGCTCACCTGTTTGATGATTATATTTTTTACCCCCGGAGCTCCTTAAATGTGAGAGCATGTTTAAGACGTTTAACTGTTGTTGGGCCCTGGTTGTGTGCAGCAAATGTATATATTAATAAGGCTATAGAGCTCATTTATCATTATACACCGATGACTAGCTATTCTACGTCTGCAAAAACCCATCAGTTCGGGGGGGGGGGGGGGGGGGGCAAAAAATTTTTTTTTTTTTTTTTTTTTTTTGGGGGGGAGTG
>VUQI01048097.1:22270-38987 GCA_015106735.1 Paratilapia polleni | reverse complement strand
ATGCATTGTCAGCTGTGAGGCCTTCTATAGAGAGGTGTGTGTCTTACCAAATCATGTCCAATCAGTTTAGTTTACCACAGGTGGACTCCAATCAAGGTGTAGATACATCTCAGCAACGATCAAGAGAAATGGGAGGCACCTGAGCTAAATTTCAATTGTTTTTGTTAAAGGTCTGAATACTTATGTAAATGCGATATTTCAGTTTTTTTCTTTTTAATACATTTACAAAAACATCCTAAAATTCTGTTTTCAATTTGACATTATGGGGTACTGAGTGCAATAATAATAATAATAAAACTGAAAAAACTGAAGAGGGTCTGAATACTTTCTGAACCCACTGTATCTTTAATGTTGCTCAATACATATGTATCGGTAGGAAGCATGTCATTGTACTGTGAAATGAGAGGTACATTTGAACATAGCTATTAAGGTCGGATAAGTTTTGCATTGGACTCCTCACATTGTGTTCAAGACAGGACTCATCTCACTGGCAGGTAATACTGTTGCCAGATTTGCATAGTGAAATGTGTGGCTGCTATTTTACTCTGTGACACAGCTTCATTTGTATTTTAGTTTAACTGTTCCCTCTTTCTTTTTTTTGCTTTTTTAGAAACTTTGCATATTTGATAACTTTGGAACTTTGGTGTTTGCAGTTTTCATGTCAGTCTGGGGTAAGTTTGATACAGTTTCAAGAAGACTTTAGCTTAGACACAAGTCTATTGTTATATGCTTGTTTTAGCATTTTCTTGGGTAGTATTGATAGAAATACATAGATCATACATAGATCATTTATAGCATTGCTTGCTTCTCTCCTAAGTTCCTGGCTTGTTTTTTCCCTGTGTTTGTTTGTTTCATGCAGTGACTTTGTTCTTGGAGTTTTGGAAGCGCTATCAGGCAGAGCTGGAGTACGAATGGGACACTGTGGAGTTCCTGGAACAGGAAGAGCAACCTCGCCCAGAATATGAAGCCAAATGTATCTATGACAGGAAAAACCCCGTCACAGGGGTAAATCATACACATTTTTTTCCCCAGCTAATCTCAGTTTGATCTTTGATTTTCTCTGCTATTTGATGGTGAGTTTTATCTTTTTCAAATTTGTTGTTAAAGTTCAGTGTTTCATAATATAATTTATGTCTGTTATGTAGGTGAAAGAAAAAGTGCCATATACAGCCTGTGGACGATGCATCCGTGTGTCAGTAGGAATTACAACAGTCTTATTTTGGGTAATTAAATGAATTAAATTATTAAATTATTTCAGTTACTTTTTTGGGGACACTTTTGTTTACAAGTTTAAAAAAAATACAATCAAAATAAAGTACACCCTCCTTTCACTTCTAAGGTTTTGCATATCAAGACATAATAAAATAAATCATCTGGTCCTTAGCAGGTCTTACAATTAGGTAAATTCAACCTCAGATGAACAACACATGACATATTACATTTGGTCATTATTTATTTAACAAAAATTAAGCCAAAATGCAGAAGCAGTGTGTGAAAAACTAAGTATACCCTTACTGTTTCCACAGGGGTAAGTAAGAGGGTAAGTAGCAGTGAGGTGTTGGTAATCAAATGCACTTAATAAACTGATTATCAGCAAGTGTAACTACCTCTGTAAAAGCAGAAGTTTTGGTAGTTTGCTGGTCTGGAGCATTCAGGTGTGTTTTAACACAATGCCAAGGAGGAAAGCCATCAGAAGCATTTGTTGCTGCCTGACAATCTAGGAAGGGTCGTTTCCAAACAATTTGAAGTCCATCATTCTACAGTGAGAAAGATTATTCAGAGTGGAAAATATTCAAGACAATAGTCAGTCTTCTCAGGACAACAAATTCGCCCCAATGTCAGGCCGTGCAATATTTACAGAAATTGCAAAAAACCCAAGCGCTACATCTCAGACTCTACAGGCCTCAGTTAACATGTTAAAGACTGAACAAGTATGGCTTGTTTGGAAGGGTTGCCAAGAGAAAACGAACATGGCAATATGGCTTAGGTTTGCAAAGCTGCACCTGAACAAACCACAAGACTTCTGGAACCTTTGGGCAGATGAGACCAAAGTGGAGATGTTTGGTCATAATGTACAGTGCCATGTTTAGCAAAAACCAAACAGCATATCAGCACAAAAACCTCATACCAACTGTCAGCACAGTGGTGGAGGGCTGATAATTTGGGCTTGTTTTGCAGCCACAGGACCTGAGCACCTTGCAGTCATTGAGTTGACCATAAACTCCTCTGTGTACCAAAGTATTCTAGAGACAAATGTGTGGCCATCTGTCTGACAGCTGAAGCTTGGCAGAAATTGGGTCACGCAACAGGATAATTATCACAAGCACAACACGAAATCTTCAACAGAATGACTGAAAAAGAAAAGAATCAAGGTGTTGCAATGGCCCCATTAAGTAAATTTAGAACTCTTGAATTTTAGATTCTTTTTTTAAATTATGTCCTGATATGTAAAATCTTAAAACTGAGTACTTTTTACCATGACTCTATATATAATATGGCTCCAATTCACAAAAAATTGTTTTCGCTTTAAAAGAAAATGTCAGTGTTAATCATCATAATGGAGGTTCTTCACAAACTGTTGATCAATGAAAGTTGTTAGAGTGCATGCAACATGCAGCTGAGTTTCCTCTTGGACTCACATGTGGTGTTAAGTCTCATGTTATTCCACTGCTCTCTTTCTCCACAATTCCTGACTATCAGGAAAAAAAACAGAATAAGTAATAATCTTGGTTTGTTTAATTGCATTTTGTCCTATAGATTCTGTTGATCCTGGCATCTGTTGTGGCCATCACTGTATACCGCCTGGCATTCTTCTTTACCGTCTCAGTTAAACTGAGAAATAACAACCTGACGGATTTCGAGCCAATAAAGGAGTATGTGACACCTCAGATGGCCACTTCTGTCACTGCTTCACTCATTAACTTTGTTGTAATCATGATACTCAATGTTGTCTATGAGCGGGTCGCCATCTGGATCACAGACTTTGGTGAGTTGAACATCCACTTGTACTTTGGCCCTTTCTTCAATGGAACATGGTCTAATCCGCAATCCTTTCATACCTGACACAATAACAGAGCTTCCACGGACCAAGACAGACTATGAGAACAGCTTGACTCTGAAGATGTTCCTCTTTCAGTTTGTCAACTATTACTCCTCATGTTTCTACATTGCCTTTGCAAAGGGGAAAGCAGTAGGCTATCCTGGAGAGCCTGTTTATCTTTTGGGAAAATATCGAAATGAGGAGGTAATATTAGTCTATTAAGCTGTTACATATCTAAGTTAATAACTAGATATTCATGACTCTTGTCTTGCTTCTGCAGTGTGATCCTGGTGGTTGTTTAATTGAGCTGACAACTCAGCTGGCCATCATCATGGGTGGAAAAGCCATCTGGAACAACATCCAAGAGGTCTTGTTACCGTAAGGAGTCAGAATATAGGATCTTTTTTCCACAAACCTCTCTTTGAATTAAACCCGGTTCTTTCTTGCTTTGAGGCAGCAGTGCTTACCAGTGCACCACCATGTCACCTTTAAATGTGCAAAGAATAAGTTTTGACAGTCAACAGGCTCATTTACAGTCGTGGTCAGAAGTTTACATACACTCATCATGAGCATGAATGTCATGGTAATTTAGGGCTTTTAATGACTTCTTTGAACTATTCTTTATCCAAGGTGGAATGATTGTACAGCATACATCTTTAATGACTTAAGAAAAACAAGAATTGGGTGCGCAAGTTTGAATTTATTTTCGATTTTCTCCAATCCATACAGGGTCAAAATTATATATACAGGCTCAAATATATATATACATTCACTTAAATCTTTTAATAAGTGCTGCTGAAGGTTCTACAATGTCTTTCAACTTGACAAGGCCTATTAACTTCTCTTAGTGATCCTGATTGACTGCAACTGGTAGTTTCTCTTTGCCAGTATATAAAGGATTTGTTTGACAGCACTCATTAGACCGACCAGTACTCAGAACAGTGGGAAAGTCCAAGGAACTCAGTGAAGATCTAAGAAGGAGAATTGTAGATTTGCACAAGTTGAGAAGGTCTCTTGGAGCCATTTCTAAACAACTGCCGATTCCAAAATCATCAGTTCAAACAATTGTACATAAGTACAAATTATTTGGATGTGTCACCACTTTGCCAAACTCTGGAAGAAGAACCAAACTGTCAACCTCAGATGAGAGGAAATTAGTTAGGATGTTCAGGAACAACTCAAGAAACTACTGGAACACCAGCATCAGTCCACAGTTAAGCAAGTTTTACATCACCATGGACTGAGAGGGTGCCGACCAAGAAAGAAGCCCCTGTTCCAAAATCGACACCTTCAAGCTTGACTGAAATTTGTAGCTGCCTTCATGGACAAGCCAAATGTCTTCTAGGGAAAATTTTTATGATCAGACAAAGATTGCGCTATTTGGCCACAATGACAAGAGGTATGTTTGGAGGAGTAACGGTGAGACTTTTGAACCTAAGAACACTGTACCAGCTGTCAAGCATGGTGGTGGTAGCATCATGCTCTGTGGCTGTTTTGTTGGCAGTGATACTGTTACATTGCACAAAGTGAATGGAATAATTAAGAAGGAGGACTACCTCCAAATTCTTCAACATCAGCTTAAAAAAAAAAGCTAGATGGTTGAAACGTGGACACAGTTGGGTGCTCCAACAGGACAATGGATAAAGCAGGCTAACATTAAGCTTCTGGAATGGCATTCCCAAAGCCCCGACCTCAACCCTATTGAAAATTTGTAGACTAGGCTTAAAAGGCGGATCTGTACCAGGAAACCAACCAATTTAAATGAATCAATTCTGCCAAGAAGAGTGGTCAAATATCCAGTCAGAATTATACCAGAAGCTTGTTGATAGCTACCAAAACTGTCAGGTCAAGGTACAACTTGCTAAAGGACATTTAACCAAATATTAGTGGGGGTGGATGTATATATTTGAGCCTGTATGTATAATTTTGAGAAAATTCAAATAAATTCAAACGTGTGCACCCAGTTCTTTTTTTTTTTCAATTTTTTTCAATTTATTAAATAATGTCATGTCATGTAAATAAACTTGCTGTGCAACATAAAATGAGAATGAGAACCCCCATGTGTTATTCTTATAGAAAGACATAAATGGCATAAACATGTTTTTTTTTTTTTATTAAAAAAAATGCTGCTTACAACAGGGTTCAAACCACATAGCTAAATGAGCACCTATTACTGTTACTGTATGCAGTCTCTTCCACCCCTTTGCAGGTGGATAAAGAATTTGATTTCTCGCCACTGTGCCCATGTGACCTCAGAGAAGGTTACTCCTCGCTGGGAGCAAGACTACCAGCTCCAACCCTGCTCAAAACTAGGACTGTTCTATGAATATCTTGAGATGGGTAAGATGGAAAAAAGTCCTTAGCTCTTTGTTACATTTGCAGCTACAGTTCAAACTGCAAGTAAAATGTTGTTGTTGATAACTGAACCTGAATGAGTTTATACACAGAATAATCGATCAGTTTACCAATACCCGGTGCACTGGAATCCTCTTGTCTCTTACAGTCATCCAGTTTGGCTTTGTGACCCTGTTTGTGGCCTCCTTCCCTCTGGCTCCGGTCCTGGCTTTGGTCAACAATCTAATAGAGATTCGGGTTGATGCGTGGAAAATCACCACACAGTTTCGCCGCATTATGTCAGAGAAGGCCCAGGATATAGGAGCCTGGCAGCCCATTCTTCAAGGCATCGCCATCTTGGCAGTGGCAACAAATGTAAGCTGGTGATTACACCTAGGTACTAGTTTTTTTAACTCATTTTAAAAGCTATTTCAATCTCAACCCTGTGATAAAGCATAATTTTGTTCCCAAGGCAATGCAGTTCAGCAAACTACCACAGTTATAAACTACAGGTTCAAAAATGACTATATGTCTGTCAAAAACTAAGAAAACCATTATAACCTATACAAAAAAATATCTTAGAATCACATGTCAGCTTTACAGCCATTTCTCTGCATTTTCTGCATTAACTTTGTGCTTGTACAGGCCATGATCATTGCTTTCACATCGGACATGATCCCGCGGTTGGTCTACTACTGGGCTTTCTCTGTGTACCCATACGGAGATCAAGCTGAAAACACCATGAAGGGATACATCAACAGCTCCCTGTCTGTATTCAATACCAACGATTTTCCCGAAAGTCAGAAGGAAAATAATCCAGCACTTCTAGAAATATCCACGTGCAGGTACAGAGACTGGCCTGTCAGTGAAACATACATATCGAAATGCATATTGTTCAGATTATTGCACCATTTTCAATGTACACTCACTGGCCATTTCATTAGGTATGCCTTAGCAGTACCAGATTGGACCCCCTTTTGTCTTCAGAACTGCCTTAATTTGTCATGGCGTAGATTCAATATGGTGCTGGAAACATTCCTCAGAGATTTTGGTCCATATTAACATGACAGCATCACACAGTTGCTGCAGATTTGCATTTTCCACCATGTCCCAAAGGTGCTCTATTGGATTGAGATCTGGTGATTGAGGAGGCCATTTGAGTACAGTGAACTCATTGTCATGTTCAAGAAACCAGTTTGAGAGGATTTGAGCTTTGTGACATGGTGCGTTATCCTGCTGGAAGCAGCCATCAGAAGATGGGTACACTGTGGTCATAAAGGGATGGACATGGTCAGCAACAATACTCAGGTAGGCTGTGGCATTTAAACAATGCTCAGTTGGTACTAAGGAGCCCCAAAGTGTGCCAGATCAGCAGTTTCTGAAATACTCAGACCAGCCCGCCTGGCACCAATAACCATGCCACATTCAAACTCACTTAAATCAGCTTTCTTCCCCATTCTGATGCTCTGTTTGAACTTCATCAGGTCACCTTGACAATGTGTACATGCCTAAATGCACTGAGTTGCTGCCATGTGATTGGCTGATTAGATATTTGTATTAACAAGCAGTTAAACAGGTATACCCAATGAAGTGGCCGGTGGGGGTATTTCTGAGTAGAATCAATATAAGATGTGAGACACTGGAAAAAAGGTTCCAGTCAGGTATGTTGACTTTATTAAGTCAAAATAAACAGAGTACAGTCTGAGTTCTCATTTAACTTTAGTTAGCACACATAGCACGTGCATAAACCTATACACACATATGCATATATGTTTATGTGCAAATAATCAGCAAAAAAGATCATACCATACCATCACCACAAACAGTCCCTACAAGCATGTGCAAGATAACAAGATTGGATCACAGTTCTAACAGACTTACTGACAAGAAGGTTTATCTACAAACTCCAAAAATGCAAGGAGAATGACTAAGCTGATGGAGGGAGTAAATACTGAAAGCAAGAGAGGAATGTAGACCAAAGGTATTTTGAAGTTAGAAGTGGGGGTAGGGCTTGGTAGAGGTTCAGCAGGGAGAAGACGGAGGAGTCCAGATAAGAGCCAAGGGATGGCCGAGGAATCCTGCAGGTAGAGGAGACAGGTAATAGTGACATGTACATGTACAACTGAGCTACAAAACCTCAAGAATGACAGACCAGGAACACAGAGGGAGAGTGGGAGTGGAGGGAGAGATGGAGGTCATGAGAGCATTATGGGTTATATAACCCTGCTCTCCCTCTGCAAGCTTATTTTTATATATATTTATTCTGCCATCATGTGATGTCCAGAACAAATGTGTGGCAAGTCATTAAGAGTTTTGAAGAAAACTACTAAAAACTTTAATCTTTTAGGTATCGAGATTTTCGGTTCCCCCCGGGGCACCCCAGACAGTACCAGAACAACATCTTCTACTGGCATGTGATCGCTGCCAAAATGGCTTTTATAATAGTTGTAGAGGTGAGTATAAACCAAATAAACAGGAACTGAACATGTCACAAATTGAACAATTGAACCACTATCTATTAGAGCATATCAATGGAAGTGTTTTCTTCTTTTTCTTCTGCTCGCAGCACATTGTTTATTTTACCAAGTTCGTCCTGTCCTACGTGATCCCAGATGTCCCGTATGCTGTCAAAGAACAAATCAAACGGGAAAAATATTTGACCCAGGTGGTCCTCCATGAGACCAATCTGAAGCTGGTGACCAAATGTTTAAAACCAAATGAAGATGAAACTGAAAGCTGAGAGTTTACAAAGGGGGAGTGGGAAGTGGTTTTCGGGCAATAGATGAAAACGGATGGAAGAAGAGATCAGACCTCAAAAAAGTGTTCTTTCCTTATACTATGATTACCAAGTTATAAAGTTTCAAAATTAAGACCGAAAAAGTATGAACTTCTTGAAAGGAAACATCCTTCTTGAAGAGCTGGAGGACAAAGAAAGGAGAAACCACTGTTGTGTAGTCTTCATCCCTAACCACTGTGTTCTCGCCCTGGACTGCCTCGGTGTGTTTGGCTTATGCCATGGAGACAAAAGCACTTTAAGAGTGAGGCTTTTTTCTGGGGAAATTCAGATGTTATAGCTGACGGCACCAATGCAGAAACTTAGAGTGGAACAGCTGATATGAACATCTTTTGGATCAACAAGTCTGAAACCATTATTGAACTGTAATCTGTTTTAATGTTTTAAAAGATCCAAACATACCTTGATGTTAAAGCACAAAAAACACTAACATCAAGAGAAGTTAAACATTTATCAGGTTTTTTTTTTTTTTTTTAACCAAGTGACATGCTGGACATTTGCAATCAGATTTGGATCTTCAAAAGGAAGAAAAAGCAGGAAAGGATGTCAAATCAGTGCCTTCAACTGTGAAGCTTGACTCTAGCGCAGGATCCCAAAACAATAACTAGCTATTATTTTTTCTTCTTCTTTCAGCTCTATCATGCAGCTCTTATCAGATGACCTTTCAATCCACAGCACTCGTTAAACTTCTAATCCTTAAAAAGACAGATACAGTAATGAATATATATTTTTACCTTAAGCATCTCTCAGTTTTGTTACTATTTTTGCTCATTTTAGGTACACGAGCATGCAGTGCTGAAAGTAGCATCCCACCCCATCCATTTACTTACACGTGGGTGCCGACAGCTTTCAGTATTGCTCTATGTAGATTTGCACCACTTATGAATGCAATGCTTATTCCAAACTTTTACTACCCCTCTTAAAGAAGCTAATAGGGCTATCAAAGAATTCACAATGTTACACCACTAAATGTGCACCAGATCATCCCCCATAAGGTTTACATGTGTTTTTACTTTGGAGACAATTAACTGTAAGTTTTGTAAGGAATTGTGTTTGGCTTGTGAAAAGACGTAATGATTTGGTGAATACGAGTCTGCATGTACACAGGGATAGTTGCAGCTGTGCAAAGTGGTTTGGTCAGTGATGTGAGTGTACCAGCAGCCTATCTTTCTGTATGCATGAACTGACAGCTGCTTTACTGCTTTGTATTGTACTGCTTTTCACTAAAGTCATGTGCTGTGACCACTGCACTGCATGATCCATTCTGAAATTATTGGCAATTCAGTCATTCAATCTTATCCTGTGTCAATGATTAAATGACCAGTACCTCTTCTTCATTATTCATCCACTTTGACTTAAACATAGGTATAACCACCATAAGCAGTATCATATATATCAATATCTGTATTGTCTTGTTCTGTACTGTCATTAAAAATGTTTTATATTAAAAAAAAAAATGTTTCCCTTGTGTGTCTTACATCAGAGTCTTCAAACAATAAGTGTACTGCTCACTTAAATACAGCACTGACATTACAGTGTACCTCTACATCACTGCAGCAAGGTGAGAATCAAAAGCCCCGGAGGTCAGCTGTCAGTGTCGGAGCCTGGATTTGAGCTGGAATGTGGCTCTGAACGTCTTCACCAACATTCAGGAAAAACCCACCTCTGTGATACTTATACTGAGACCTCTACGTCAAGCACCATTTATGCAGTCTATATGAGTCCTACTGTACTGTCAAGAGGACATCCTGGGCTTTCTAGCAATGCCACATTTGAGGGGGTTTGGCTAACAGAACACACTGACTTTATGGCAACAAGGGAGGTCAAGTGATGATTATTTATTTATTTATTTCAGATATTATGTTTCTTTTGCTAAAATCTAATTGTTTCTTCAATATGAGAGTCTTAACTTCAGTTTAGTAAGACTGCAGAAATGTACAGTAATTTTAACCCTTTAAAAATGACACTTTTATCCAGTGTCCTTTGGAGTGAATGGCAGGACTTACTAACTCCCATTTTCAACCTGGGTCCATATTTCAGGAAGAGGGCAGGGTGAGGCAGAAAGGATTTTTCTCAGAATTATGGAAGGGGAGTCAGCTGTATTTTACACACATAATAGTGACCTAAAGCTGGGTTGTTAGGTCTTCATCTACTGTACTAACAATGAATTGTGGAAGGAGAGTCAGACTTAGTGCTGTCAGGAGATGAGGTGGAGGAGGGACAGACAGTAGAGCAGGAAGGTGAAAGCTCAGAGGAGGACATACCAGCTTTTGAGGACCCTGAGCAGAGACAAAATGAAAACACCTGAAGTCCATTATAGATAAGAAGTAACGTGTAAGCTCTGAAGTCATGGGATTTGGTTTCCCTGGTACCAACTGCCATACAGGACATCGGCCTGTGAGGGAATCATCTGCTCATCTACACAGGCCTTCCAGATCTCGGCAGATTGAGGCAGCCTTGTTTCACTCTGTTTAAGAGAGGTCTCGTCTTCCAAAGGGTATTATTCCTTTTCCCCTTACCAAAGACATCAAGATCATTTGTTACTTTGATGAACTACCCAATCATGAAGAATCTGTCTCGACTTTCTGAATTGGCTATAACTAGGACCCAGTATATCCGGATCCTAGGGTATCCAAGTCATGCCATGAACGCAGATATGCTGAAGAATGTTTTTTGTCTCCACGCTGTTTTTAGTTTGACATTTTATAGTTCTGACATTTTTCGCAAAAACCTATATACTGTCTGGCCACAACCACCTGTCTTGGTGATGTGTGTGTGAACAGAAAAGGCTCTTATATACATTGTAATGCCAAAAAACTTCAGAGTCCTAAATTACACATTATTTCTTATCCATAGTGGATGGTGGGTGTCATCGCATTGTCCCTGCTCAGGGTCCAGCTGATCTGTCCTCCTCTGAGCCTTCATCTCCGTGCTCTAAAGTCTGGCCCTCCTCCACCTCATCTCCTGACAGCTCTAAGTCTCACTCCCCTTCCACAATTCATTGTTAGTGCAATGGATGAAGACCTAACAACCCAGCTTCAGGTGACTATTACGTGTGTAAAATACAGTTCAGAAAGGTGGACTACGAGATGTTATGTGCTAAAACAGTGTTCAGATGTGTTTCCTTCAACTAACTATTTTTAATGTTCATGAAATAAAAATAAATTTTACCAGAAATTCACCAAAACAACATCATTACATTCCATCACATCATTCTGTGATCAAACAAGACCCCATGTCCACTACAAGGGACAGAAGTTAAAAAATAAATAAATAACAATTTTGAAAACATTTTTGCTGTACATATGAACATTATTTGGTCAGTATTTCTTTATACTGAACTGTTGCATAATATTATTACTAAACCACATAAAAAAAAGAACATGTTGGAAACTGTTGTCAAATTGATTAGGCAGTGAATAGACATAAAATAACTGATCAAAATTGGCTCTAGTGAAGCCATAGAAAGTATGCTCACAGTTCAACAGCCATCTTGAAACGCCTCCCAGCACTTATTTATATAGCATTATATAAATTAACCTTAATTTCAATGGTCACCTGAACATATAAACTCTATATAAAAAAAAAACTTTATTATAATATTTCCACCCTGGAAGTTATACTTCTAGCAGCATCTTTGCTTTTGAGGAATCCCTCCTTACATTTGAGCTTACAGGAGTCTCCGAGCGTCAAGTTTCGCTGCTACATTTTTGAGCAGGCACATTTTCCAACGCTCTGCAGACGGCATCAAGACGCGTCACAGGACCCAGTTAAACACACATGTACGCCCACAGTGTGCATGTCTCAGGTTAAGTAGTGTTATTTTGTGTGTGTGTAGGTTATATCGTTTTGCACAGATAAACCGTACAGTTTTTCCACGATGAGCGCCCAGATTACCTGCGTCGGCTGGGTGAAATGTGGCGTTGCCAAGGAAACCCCGGACAAAGTAAGGAAGTTTGGGGTAATCTGTCAACATGGCAGTGCTCGGACTTTTATACATGATGTTGTTGTTTTTTTTTTTTTTTAATAATTAAGACCACTGCTTACATTTAACTCCAGGTTGAGTTGAGCCAGGAGGAGCTACAGCGAATCATTACAGAGGCAAAAGAAGAGTTGGGGTATGTTAGGCCACACGCAGTGTTAGCAGTGTTAAACGCTTTACTGTCCGTCCGTGTGTGTGTGTGAGAGAGAGAGACCGTACCGTCTGTCCGTGTGTGATGTTCTGCTTGTTTACTTCTCTGAATGCGCTCAGGGAACTGGCAGCTGAGGATGAAGAAGAGGATGATGAGGGAGCACCTCTTGAACAGGGTGACGTTGCTGAAGTTCCACAGGATGAGAATGAAGAAGGAAAGGAGGATGATGATGATGAGCTGGCAGAGTACGGCCTGGATAAATATGATGAAGAGGATGCAGGTGAGGGAAGGGGGAGGTGTCGTTTGTGTACATTTCACCTGCTGATTGTGTTGCAGCGGGTCATTTGAGTTAGGGCTGGGCGATATGGGAAAAAAAAATCATATAGTGATCCTTTTTTTCATATCAGTCGATATTAATATTTATCACGGTATAAATCAAATCAAATATTTCTGTCAAGCTTAAAGGTTCATTTCTACTCCTAAGCGAAGAAATAAGGTTCATTTTGATTTAAATATTTATTTTTTGTCAGAAGTTGAATATGATAAAATGTACTGTAGAACATTATACAACTGTATTTAAAATAATTAACATTAGGTATATATAATGAACTAAAATCTTAATGCTGACCAAGTGTTACAGAAGAACACAAACAAAATGGAAAACTAAATTCTTCGGTCAGTTCCAAATAAATAACGTACATATTAATACAACATAAAATCTCAAAAAAACTATACTGTGTCATTTCTTTTGTATAGATTCAGACCGTTTTAAATTGTTGGGAAACAACCCCAAAAGTAAACAGACAAAAACTAAAAAACATTGTGTGTATATCCTCGATAGAAAGTCAAGAAACTTTCAAATGTAAACAAAGGAGAACATAAACAAAACTCACATATTTCACTCAACTGTAGTCCACGTATGCTCCAATTCATTTTAAAAAGGCACAAGAAGTGCAGTACTGTCTCGGTGAAATGGGGCAGTGAGGCTCATATATGGATCACATGTGCGACTTGATCACAAATCTGATGTGTTGGTGACGACTGACACAGCTGTTCAGCTGTCTCTCTACACTCTGTGTATAACAGGGGAAGTGCTGTCTGAGAGAAATGTTTATGGCCAGAGAGTTGGTAACGAGGGTCAGTGACTTTAATCAGCCGCTTAAATCGAACATTTTTGACTGTGCTTACTGGCATCGTGTCTTTTATAATAAAGCAGGCCGTTGCATTCGTGATATCATGTATGTTTGTTTTTTGTTGTAAGGCATGGTACGGGAGAAAGTGTCCGGGACTGTAAAGCCTTGCATTGCGCAGTTAAACGGTGAGCTGTGCACTCTGCGAGGATAACACAGCTTCAGATGGTAAAACGATTCATGGTGTTATTTGCCTTTGTGGAAACAGCCTTATACCCCATCTCGCAGACTCGAAGATGGTTATAAGGCCAAATGTGCCACAGGCATTTCTCTCCAAGTGTTTGTCCTTCTTGAGACCCACCTCCATGCCTGCTTTAGCCTTGGCAGCAATCTTCCACAGTGCCAGTCCATACAAGCCAGTGTCTTTTTGTAGTAGTTCTGTGTGCTTCTTTTTCGGCCTTTAAACAGCCAAAATAGCTCCACACTACCGAATTCCTCGGACCTTTCTTTTCAACGATGTCCTCGTCTTTTGAGCCTTGGGGCGTGTCCGTTGGGGTGTCCTGAACATACTGGTGTGTACGTCTGCAGCAGCCCAAACATTAGCACATGTGCTGCAGCTGGCTGCTGCTCCTATGCTGTGTGCATCAACCTAACCTGACATCGCTCTAACTCTATTGGTTCTGCATGGTGCTATTCTCATTGTCCTTTCATGTTGTCTGTCAAAACATGGATGGAATGAGTTCTGTTGACTTTATATTGACCTTGTCTCATATTTCTGACGAGGAAAAGATATTTCTTTATCGTTTTATCACCCGGCCCTAATTTGAGCATATTTGCCACTTCGCCCTGTGTCTTCTGTTTATCCCCCTCCATTTTAGTGACCACTAACCTTGGTGACAGTCTGGCCGGGCTCACAGTGTTCGGCTCTAATGAGGAGGATCCTTACATCACCATCAAAGATACAGTGAGTGCCCCCCAAAAATAAGTGCATGCATTCAGTGTTGCGCCTAAGACCTGATACAAACCTTGTGAATCCTAAGTTGTGCAAGAAACTGTTGTTAAACTTTCCCACTAGGACCAGTATGAGCGTGAAGACTTCCAAATCAAACCCACTGACAACCTCATCCTGGCAGGCAAAGCAGAGAAGGACTGCTGCAATTTGGAGATCTATGGTGAATGCCTTCATCCTTGACCTGATGGATAGATGATAGTGATTTTCTTCAGATTGTTTATTAGATACTGCTGCTTTAGCTTACAATAATCTAAATGTATTACTTTGCAGTTTACAACTCTGAGGAGGACTCCCTGTATGTTCATCATGATATTCTGCTGCCAGCTTACCCACTGTGTGTGGAGTGGCTAAATTTTGACCCAAACCCTGCAGAAGGAACAGGTAAGAAAACCTCTGATGCTCTGATGATAAATGCAGTGTGCCAGTCTCTATTTCATTGTTTAAGAAAGGTTAAAAACAGTAGTCTCCCCTGTGTGTTTTCCCTGCAGCTAACTACGCAGCTGTGGGCAGCATGACCCCTCAAATAGACGTGTGGGATCTGGATGTGGTAGACTGTTTAGAGCCAGCCTTCTCTCTGGGCAGCAAAAAAGCCTCCAAGAAGAAAAAGAAGAGCAAAAAGGTAAAATGCTGATTGGTGTGTATACAAGCACCTTGTAAGGTGGGGGGTGAAGGCTGGTAAAGGTAATTTAGGGTGAGAGTGTGGGTCAGCAGTTAACTGTTGTTGCCTGTTTTCATGCATACCAGGGGGCGGCTGCAGAACCTGTGGAGGGGCACACAGATGCAGTGCTGGATTTATCCTGGAACAAGCTGGTCAGGTCAGTATTAAGTTGAGTTATTAGTAGTTTTTGTAGGCTTTTTAAATGAGATCTTATTTGATCTCCATCCATCCATTTTTCTGCCACTTATCCTTGTCTGGTATAGAGACACCCAGACCTCCCTCTCCCTGGCCACCTCCTCCACCTCTTCAGGGGGGAAACTGAGGCATTCTTAAACCAGCAGAGAAACCCTAATAACTCCAGCGTGTCCTGGGTCTGCCCCAAGGCCTCCTCCCACTCAGACATGCCCAAAACACCTCTAGGAGGTATCCAGGACCACCTGAACTGGTTCCTTTTGATGTGGAGGAGTAGCAGCTCTACGCCGAGCCCGCTCCCAGTGACCGAGCTCTCTGAGGGTGGCTCATTTCCACCGCTTGTATCTGCAGTCTTATCCTTTCAGTCGCTACCCATAGCTCATGGCGTTAAGCGAGGATAGGAAAGAAGGTCAACCAGTAAATCGACAGCTTTGCCTTCAAACTCGGCTCTCTTTTCACAGCAACAGACCGGTACACACTGATGCTGCACCGGTCCATCCATCAATCTCCTGCTCCACTCTCCCCCCAACTTGTAAACAAGACTCAGTGATACTTGAACTCCTTCACTTGAGGCAGCAATTCCCCCCCTTCTATTTTGGTCATTTTATGTTTGTGTAGTGTCGGTGGACACACTTGTGCATCAGTGAGTCTGAAAACAGTCTTCTCTTTCTCAGGAATGTGTTGGCTAGTGGATCTGCAGATGAAACGGTTATCTTGTGGGATATCTCTCAAGGCAAACCAGCAACAACCCTGCACAGGCACACTGATAAGGTATTCAGTAACAAATAAGAATCTTATTCACAGTTTATATTGGGTGTTACATCTCGAGCAGCCTCGAGCTGCTGGATAACAAAATCTTTTATCTTTCAGGTCCAGACATTAGCATTCCACCCGTTTGAGGCACAGACTTTGATATCGGGATCATACGACAAGTGCGTGTCATCCGCTCCCCTTGTCCAGTAAATTTTATAACAAAGTTTTAGATTAACAGAAATTTTGAGGCTAGCATGCTCTCATTTCAGGACAGCTGTACTGTACGATTGCCGGAGTCCGGACAGCAGCTATCGGACATGGAGGTTCAGTGGCCAAGTGGAGCGCCTGGTCTGGAACCACTTTTCACCCTGCAATTTCCTGGTGAGGCCTTAAAACGTGCTGCTAGATTTTCTAGGAGACAAGCTGTGTACATACCAGTTCCAAAAAAGTTAAAACAGTGTAAAATGCCAATAATTTGCATTTGAATCCTATATTTAATTGAAAACGGTACAAAGACAACACAATGTTTTCTGAAAAATCTTGTTTGTTTCCCATCAGTTCTTGTTTTTACATTACTTTCTAAGTATTTGGGAACTGTGGAGACCAATAACACCAGGTTTCAAAACAAAACATTTTCCTTTTCCTGCTTAAAATGGGATTTCAGTTGCTGT
>VUQI01048097.1:8601-22250 GCA_015106735.1 Paratilapia polleni | reverse complement strand
TTTTTTTTTTTTTTCTTTTTCGTTTTTTTTTTTTTTTTCTTTTTTGATCCCATAATGCCCCATACTATATTTCTAATAGTTAGGTCTTCCCCTAGAAAAAAAAATAGTCTGGATGGAAGCATATGTTGCTTCATAACCTGTTCGTATCAAACAGCAATAATGGTACCGTCACAGATTACACATTAGCCATGTGGTATGCATTCCCGTACCGTAATGCATGCTGGGGTTTCCACTTTGTACTGATTAAAAAGCTGGATAGTCTCTGTTTTACCCGGTGGACATGGTGTCCATGAGTTCTAAATAAAATGTTAAGCTTTGAGTCATGAGAACAGAGGAAATTTTTCCACTTCACCTCACGTGTGAACTACATGTAGGCTTTAATTCAATGCAAATCATTGCATTCTGTATTTACCTAGATTTTACACAGCATCCAATGTTTTCTAAGAAATGGGGTTGTACTCTCAGCCCCAATAAGAATGCTCATGTCTTTTTAATTTTGGAGGCGTGTCTGAATGTGTCAAATGTCATCTCCACTGTTTGCAAGACAATTTGTTTACATTTAATTTTGACACAGATTGTTTTTAACTGTAACGATGATTCATACGCATCAAAGGTAATGCCTTTGCCTGTGCCTGAAATGGCACTGACTTTGCATATTGCCATAATGTCATAACTTATATTGTTTTGCATCACTAATCTGTTTTAGCTGTATCCTTGTATCTGTGTCTCAGATCTGTTGTTTTGTGCTGATGTTTTTGGCTGATGTCCAGGTCACTTTAAGAGCTTGAATACCACAGTTACATATGGAGACGTGGTTCATGACAGTGAAACCACATTTGTTTCAGTCACATTATGTTTTCATCACACCATAAATTACAGATCATTTCTGCTCAGTGTTTTTATTTTTCATCAGTGTCAATAAAACCATACAAAAAGCATCACAGTAGCTCAACCACACTCAGTCGCATTTCTTTTAAAACTCGACTCAGGAGCAGTTGGGAATGCAGCTGGTGTGTGATCATTGTGCAAAAGACATGCATGACAGGATGTTATGCATCTCATTCTGTCGTTTCTTTCATAAGCTCAGCAGTTAACGTGTGTGTGCTTGTTTTCTTATTTTCTTTCAGGCGAGTACAGAGGATGGTTTTGTATACTGTCTAGATGCACGCTCAGATAAACCTGTGTTCACACTGAGGGCACATGATGGAGAAGTTTCAGGTTGGTGTGTGTGTGTGTGTGTGTGTGTGTGTGTGCGCAGTGCTTTTTTTCATCAGTTTAAATTAAACTCCATCTCTGATTTGGCTCTTCTGTTGTGTGAGGAAGTGGTGAGACTGTTGGTCATGAGTCACTTGGAAAAGATGAACGCATTGCTTGACATTATTCATACATACCAAAGAAATGTGGGAAAAACTTGTGGTTAGCTTGTTTTTCGTGATCATCTCAAAACCATTTCCATTCTGAAGAAAGCATTAAGACAGTTGGGTGGCACTGAGGCTCTAATTCAGCCAGCCAAGTGGAGCCTTTTTTTCCCCCCTGTGTTCTTTAAAGTTACAGTGATGACTATGCTATCAAAAATAATGCGTAACTCTCTTTTGAATTCCTGCAGGGTTGGACCTCAGCAGTCAGATTAAAGGATGCATGGTCACCTCTTCGGCTGACAAACATGTTAAGATTTGGGACATTTTAGGCGACAAACCCAACCTGGTGCACTCGCGGGATATGAAAATGGTGAGGTTGCAGTTTGTTGTGGGGGTATTTTGCCGTGTCTGCATAAAAAAAAAAAAAAGGTTTGTGGTTGTTAAAGATGTTAACATCCAACTTTGTCATCTGTGAACAGGGTGTGCTGTTCTGTGCTTCCTGTTGCCCCGACCTGCCCTTCATCTATGCCTTTGGGGGACAGAAGGAAGGCCTGCGAGTTTGGGATATAAGCGATGTTGCAGCAGGTACAGTTCAAGTTTATTCTACACATGCTTTACTTGCTCCGTGGTTAGAGAGCAATGTAAAGTGACACACATTTATTTTGGAAGCCAGGGGTTAAGTTAATAATGCTCAACTGTTATTGTTTTTAGTGGCTGAGGTTTTCGGCAGTCGAGAGCGCTTGGTGGCAAATGCGGGATCGCAGGCATCCAGCTCTGCAGCCACATCAGACATGGAGGTCTCCTAGTGACGATCTGGATGCAGCGACACCTTGTAAACATGAATAAACTGAGCTCACATGGAAACGCATCAAGCTGCCCTGCTTGTGTCGTGTTCATCACATCGCAGTGGAAGCTCCACAGAGAGGCTGGCCAGCATTTGAAAACCAGGCCAAAAGGAACCTAAGAGCTTTGCTCAGCTTCTCTCTTACCACATATAACAACACTGACGAGAACGTTCACAGACGTGTTCAGGAAAGAAACAGCCTCTCTTAATATAAGTGAACTTATTTTTTAATTTTGAATGACAGATGAAATTTAAAATTCCTCACCAGTTTGTATTCTCTATACATTACCAATGTATTATGCTAGATTCTTTTCACAAGAAAAGAATACATACTGATCTGCATAATATTTTATACCCTTTTCTGATAATGGGTAGAAGTAAAAATATGAAAAAAGACTGTACAGTTATTCGGCCAATGTAAAGGAAAAATAATAGACTCCTCCAGCTGTTGTATGTTCAAGAAAAAACACAGTTGATTAAATCTGTACATGTTGATTTTGGTGTTCCTGTGGTTCTCAGTCTCCTGCAGGGTGTAAACTGTCCTCTCCCTGCATCTGTCACTGATAATTTTCTTTACTCTCTTTATATATTTTTTTAACCTGAAGTCATTTTTTTGGTGTTTCATGTCAGTAGCTTTGTGGTGGAGGTCTCATGTACCTCCACCTCTGAAGAGCATTACCCTGTTCAAACGCGTTTTGTGAAAACTGTTAAAAACTAAAGCAGTACAGTTTATAGGTAGATTGATAGGAAGATAAATAGATTAATCTCTTTGCATTGATCAGTTTTAAAGTTTAATACTTACTTTGTGTGTTTTGTCAGGCAAGGAAACTGAAACCTGCCATTTTAGCTATATGAACAGCCACAAGTTAATAAACAAAAATAAATAAATGAAAGACTGGCTTTTAGGTAGGGTGCTAAAATGTAGTGTATTCAAAAATATAAACCCATTAAGTGGTCCAAATACTAAAGATACATGTAAAGTAACATCCTGTCATATAAAGTATGAAAAGTTAAAACATTTCTTAAAAAGATGTTCTGTTGAATACATGTGTAAAATAAGATACACACTGAGTTCACTGGCCAAGTGTATGGTTACTCACCAGCAGAGGTGTGTAGTAACAGATTATGAGCAATCATATTTTAAATAAATAAATAAATACAAAGGAAACAGCATCCTAAGTAGTACAGAAGTGCATGTACACTTTGGGAATTTGAACTGTAATGGTGTACACGCAATATGTATTTTATTTGAATTGGAAAAAGTTGTCAGATGTTTAAAAAATAATCTCACAATTGCATAAAATTCAGTTTTTTCTTTCTGACGTAATCCCAAAGTGTCCAGATTACATTACATTTTATTTGTAATCCGGTGGATTGCATTACTAATTACAAAATTACAATGGAATCAGTAATATAAGATATCAAAGAAATGTAACCATTTACCAAATCCAGGTGAAGTGGAACTGTTAAAAATGAGTCAGAAAGCTGAGACGGAGCTATTATAGTGATGCACACCCAAAATAATTAAGCATGGCGTCGGGTCGTTTGTGCAAACTACAGAGTCTTCTAACGGGACTCTGCAGTCGCACCCAGCTGCCGTACGTACAAAGTAAGTTCTTTGTTTTATTTGTTATTTGTTGGCGGTCGTGTCAGTTTAAGCGAGTTTATACCGGTTAACAGAATGATGGCGGCGGTAAAAGCTAACGCGGGCTAACCTTGACAGTATGTTTAGGTAGACGCTAACGGTGAGTCTGTTTTCACTGTCCAAACCATGTTCTCTGTGCAGAAAAACTCGCTGTAAGTAATTTAACAGTGTAGCAGATTATATGTAAAACAGGTTGGACACAGCAGTCCAGTGTCCTCTTCTTTTAACGGTAAATGCTGCTGTCATGAGTCATTGATCCTTGTGTGATGGTCTGCAGTGGTTTGAGCGTTCAGAGTTTGTTAAATTTCTGACTAAGAAGTTGAAACGTGTCCATTTGTGTCATTAATTCTCTTGTAATATATCACGTCTGTGTTTGTTTTCCTGTTGCAGCTTGTTTGGTTCGACAGAAGTCTAGTGTTGGTGCTCCTTTTCTTGATGGGCCTGACTGGTTTGTATTTATTATATTAATAACTCCACTGGATGAAAGAGCAGTAGTCAGCTTGGCTTGTTGGTTAGGGTTAGTACTACATACCGTACTGTGCAAAAGTCTAGAGACACCCCCCATCTGGCCCTTCAGTTGATCCATCTACTGTTCACTGAAGGCTCATCAGAAATGGTCTCAGTGGAAGGGTGCTTCATTTCTCAGCATGACAATGATTCCAAACACACTGCCAATGCAGTAAAAGCATACCTGGATAGAAAAACACACAATGGAACTCTATCAGTCATGGACTGGCCTTTCCAGAGCCCAGACCTCAACATTACTGAAGCAGTGTGGGATCATCTTGACAGAGAACGGAACAAATGTCAGCCAACATCCAAAGAAGAGCTTTGAATGTCCTTCAAGAAACCTGGAGAACTATTCCTGAAGACTGCTTAAAGAAATGTCAAGAAAGCTTACCTAAGAGAGTTCAGGCTGTGTTGAAGAAGAATCAGAATTATGTTTATTGCCAAGTTTGTACACAAACAAGGAATTTGTCTTGGTGTCATGCTGCAATACAGTGGTACAGAAGTGGAATATATAGAATTTACTATATATATATATATATATATATATATATCTGTCTACAGATTTCAGTCTTTTCAGAATAAAGGTGGTCATACCAAATATTTACTTTAAAACTTGTTAGAATTGTATAAATTCAGTATTTTGCCTTATATATTGTATTTCCATTTACGTTTGCACATGTTTCAATAAATCACTGCACCTATTTCCCATTTTCCAGCAAAATATAAAGACATTGGGGGTGGCTCAGGACTTTTACACAGTACTGTAGCTGTTGAAATGTTAAGTTTTGGAATTGTATCGTAAAAAACGATTTGGAATAATGAATAAATGAAAAGTGTAAAAATGTGTGTGATAGCTACTTAATTGGCTCATAATAAGCAACATAATTGTGACATGGACACTAACCTTCCAGTCTCTTGGATTCAGTAATGTGGAAATTGGTGTGACTTCAGACGGGAAAACCATAGTATGCTACCATCCCACTGTCGACATTCCTTATGAACTTACTCAGGTAAGAGAGTGCTTCCTAGCTTACTTCAGAAGTATTTTGTAGATTTTTAAACCTGTTCTTGTATAGCAAATACATTTGAAGTGTCACAGATTTACAGTCATTAGAAAACATGTAACTATTTGATGCATGACAACTGAAAAAGCTGCGGGATTTCTAGAAAACTTTGTATATTTACGAAATGGGGAAATAAATCTCTGCAGCCTATAGAACGACCAGACCCCCTGAACAGCCAGGTGGAGACCCACGATCAGGTTTTAAAGGCCCACCTCAGCAAGGAGGTGCTCAAGGACAAAGAGGGCCCCACTATAGAGGAGCTGAGCAAGATGTTCTTCACTACGAAACACCGCTTTTATCCAATTGGACAGTAAGTACACAAGTAACACACACAGACAAAGACTTAGCTCATTAAAAATGTGTCTGGGTACATGATGTTCAGTACTGATTGTCCTCCGTTTTACTGTTCACAGGTATCGCAGGAGACGAGTAAAGAAGGACTCACCAAAGGACAGATAGTTGACGGCCTAAGTTACCAAACAGCAAATGATGTTCTTCTGTTGTCACTAATGTTTAATAAACTGTTAAATAATGAGACAGTTGTTACTTAGTTTTTTTTAATACAGTGCTGCTACACTGGATTCATCTATGGACTTTAAAGTTATGGCAGCATTTCCTTTAGACTGATACTGTAAAGCAGTGGTTCCCAAATAGTGTGATAAGTTACACTGGGGTGCCTTCAGGGAAGTCCAGATGTGCCTTGATACCATACATTATTATTGCAATCTTACTATAACACACACAGTCTGTTTGTTTGTTTGCCCGTGAACTCCTACTACACGATCAGGAGTTGAGCAGCCAAAACTGGCACACGGGTAAATCTCAGGTCCCTGAAGGTTCTTATCCATATCGGGTATTACGATGTCTTCATCTTGCCTAGCAACAACCAACCACTGGGCTAAAATGACCCATTTGTAGCTTTGGCACCTATAACACTTTATAAAAGCATCGTATTTTCATTTCATGACAGTAACATCTAATTTATATCCACAAATCTTTGATTATGCATCCTATAGTATGCCATCATGTTGCCTAGCAACTTAACAGCAAATTCAAATCACAGACCAAACAATCTTGTAGCATAGGTATGTATTAGGAAACTTAATGAATGAAAGTTAAATCTACTATATGTGTACTTTGCAGACCACACTTCTATTCCCTAACTGTTGGCAAAGGGGACAACAAAATTTGTGCGTCTAACCACCAGTACAACACAGCGCCAAAAGAAAAGGGGAAAAAAAATCAGTATCTTTTGGTTGTGTTTTGTGGGCCAGCTTTGGCCTAAATGTCATAAACCGTGCTTGACGTGGGTTGTGGCAGTTGCTGGATGTGCCAGATGTGACCCAAATGTCAAAACACTCCTGATATAAGGTCCATATTTGGTAGACCTGTGGTTAAGTTGTGGCAGCCATTCTCGCAATGACTTAACTTGGTCAAATTAGTCCAAAGAAAACTGCATGTGAGCCACATTTGGGCCAAACAGCCATTGCTTTCTGAGTTATCACTTCAGCAGACCGGGGATGTCACAGTCATTTGTTGGGAGGAGATTACTCATGTTGCTGAACAAGCTGAAGATGCATTTGGAACCAAACATCTGTTCTGAGGGAAACTTTGTCTTCTCGGTGTATCTGAATCAAGACCGTTTGTTGGACAGTGTGAAAGTGTTTGATAAGGTGATGGAGGCATGTTATAAACTAGTGGAGCTTATTGCAAAGAAAAACTTAATAGGTTTAGATCAAAAGTGCCCTCATTTGACTAAAATTATAAGAAGAATTGGCAGCATGTCAGAGATGATGCTTTGCATCCTTATCTTGGAATTACGGTGAAAAGAAAATTGAACAAATCCACAAAGCTCCTGCTGGTCTGCCCCACAAAAGAGATGACAACTCCTGAAAGGAAAAACTGCACACTACACCAATCAGCCACAACTCTGCCTTAAACAGCATGTTTCATCTAAACAGTGTGCAACATTTTCCCTTGTTAGGTGGGTGTGTTAGAAGTGTTACCCACAGCAGCAACATGTACATAAAACCTGCTGTATTAAAAGGGACAGTGCTCATAATGAATCAGCTGCCTTTAGTGCAGTAATGCACCCCAGAACCTCCAAAAAGTGGCTATGGTACCCAACAGCAGGGGCCTCTCTGTTCAGAAAGTGTGGACGAGTACGACATAAAACCAACATACAACAAGCCCGCTCCACAGAGGCTGCACACCACGACTGACAGGGCCCATAGAATCCACTGCCAACATCCTTGTGCCAGACACCATCGCAGAGGTCCCATGTCCAAGCCTTGTGGGGTCAAGCTAGTAGGATGGTGTTTTTTAATGTGTGCGGATTTCTATATGAGCTTGAACAAACATGAATATAAATCGGTGGAGGCATGCAGCTGAGAGGTGGTAATTCTAGTTTTTTATGCAAATAAGTTAAATTTGTGTCTTTGTGGTTGTATTACAGTGCAAAAGGAGGATAGAATGAAGTGTTAAAATATACTCTTGTAAATCCAAGGGCAGTTTTAACATTTTAATATACTGTATGTCTGTGATTTTATGTATAATTACAGAGCACGCCTTTTCTTCTTAAACTGATAACATCTGCAGTAAAAATTTATTTGGGACGCTTTGAAAACATTTAACAGAAAGTTTCTGATTTATTTATTTTTAATTGTATAATTAAATTTTTTAATATTATAGTATTGGACGCTTTCAGATGTCAGCATACTTGCCTACGTCATCTGAAGCCACCGGAAGCGTGAGTTATCTGTCCCCGCCCCAGCAGCTCACTCAATCCAATCCAACCTGAAGAGAAGGCGAGTTCACGGCTAAAAATATAATAGCTAACACAAGATGGCCGGTTTGCCTCGTAGGATTGTAAAGGTACTCCTGACATCGGACAATGTATATATATATCTTAATGAACCGCTGTGTGTGTTTTACAGAGATTATTTAGTGATAATATGGACGCAGAAGTGCTACCAGCTCGCGTGTAGCCTGGCGTTAGCACTGCTAGCGCAGTTGGCTCTTATCGAGCTAGCTCGCTAGTCTGTGTTTTGTTTGCCACTTCCGTTTAGTAAATTCTGCTCTGTCTGTGGTTGAATTTTTGTACGAGAAGAATTCTTGTCTTGCTTAATTTGCAATATCGAGACCAGTGTTCTCCTAAATATTTAGTGTGAATCGACATATTATAAAAATTCGTCCTGGTCGCCCTATGAATGGATTCGCTAAGTATGCTACGCTAGCAGCTGTAGCTTTGCTGATTCGTACACATAACCCGATGCTGATGTGAAACGCTGCTCTTGTGCTCGCGTAACATATGTACGGCCCTAATTAAACGAGCATGTCAGTGTTGCTTCTTTTGTTTGTTTTTTTGTGTAAAGAGAAGCGGAAATAAGACAGAAATGTAAGGCCTGAAGGGTTGCGGTCTCCTCCCTCACCCTCAGCGCAGCTCCGCTGGGCCGGGCCCGGCAGTGGGCGCGATCAGCCTTTTCCGCTACGTCTAGCAGGGCTTTCTCAGGTTTAACAGGTTTTTCACGACTATGGACGAAGTGGGAAAACCGGACTCAGGTTCTATTTATAAACGCGTATATTGTTTTACATTCACAGCAGAGAAACGTGTTTAATTCAAGAGTGAACCAGTTTCCTTCCTGTTTTATTGCAGATCTTTGGGTGCACCTGGTCGTGCAAATGCAGAAATATGAAATAGATGTTCCACTTCCTCCTTTTAATTTCCATTATCTCACTGTGTTTGTGGTAAAGCTCAGAACTTTGCAGATCTACTGCTGATGATGCATTTTTATATACATCCAGTACAGTAGAAAAATCTTTAAAGTTAATTGTTGTTATGAAACTATTTTTTTTTAAATTGACAGATTGACAGACAAATTGCAATCATTCTGATAACTGGTTGCTCTGTGGAAGCTCTCTGTGAACACTCGACTACCTTTAGTTTCTATTTTAAACAATAACGTGGAATGATTTCTGTGTATGGGTCAAGTGGAAAGTGTATGTGTGACTAAGCAGGGTGAAATTTTATGCTTTCATGCATTATGTACTTAAAAGTCTGTTGACACCCCCACAATTCTTCATGCAGCACTCTTTTTTTCTTTAATTCTAAATGTCAACAGCTGTATTATGTTTCTCGTTGTCACCACACTTAGGAAACACAGCGGTTGATGGCAGAACCCGTTCCAGGGATCACGGCTACGCCTGATGAAGGGAATGCACGCTACTTCCATGTGTTCATTGCAGGGCCTCAAGACTCTCCCTTTGAAGGAGGCACATTTAGACTTGAACTGTTTCTTCCAGAAGAGTATCCCATGGCAGCTCCCAAAGTGCGATTCATGACCAAAATCTATCACCCCAATGTTGACAAACTGGGAAGAATATGTTTAGACATTTTGAAAGGTAAGAAAACATGTCAGATGAATTTAATTTGCCTAATTTTTGTTTATCTTTATATCCTGTTTTTTTATGATTGACATTGGTGTGGAGCAGCTATAAAGGAGTATCTTTTTTTTTTTTCTTTTTTTTTTTGCTTGCTTGCTTTGTAGAATTGAGGAGCATCAAACAATTTAAACTGCTGCAAGCAATGAAAAATTGTACTTGTGGCTTTTATGGAGTCAAGGGTTCATTTACTTGCAACTCCTAATAAAAGTATGGCCACTTGTCTTGCTTTAGAAAAACGTTCAATTGCATTGGTGTTATTCTGTTTTTAACTGAGCAGGTAGTGAACGCCAGACGTGTTAAAGCCTGTTTTAGAGAAAAGGCTGCCTTCAGTTTTGTATAAAGAGTCAATGGTCTGTGAGAGGAGTGAAGCCAGGTGATTAGTTTCAGTGGGGATTGGGATGATACAAAACCTTTCATGTTATATAGAACTGTTTGTTTATTGTTAATATCAAAATAATACTGACATCTTTAGTAGTATTTTTTTTTTAATAGGGCAGTTTTGTAAGAAACAGGGCTGTTGTTCATATTCTGGATGTAGCTGATATCAAGACGGAGGGAAAAAAAGAAATTCAGATTAGCACAGACTACTCACATTATATTGGAACAATATACAACCACAGTGTATCATTTACACTCTGTATTTAATTGAAAATGTTACAAAGGCAACATATCAAATGTTGGGACTGAGAAACCTTTATTATACAAGCTCATTTTGAAATTCATACCTGCAAAGTATTTTTTTGCAAGTAGAGGCAAAGGCTTTGTGTTGCATCAGCCTTTCTTCTTAACAACACGTTATGCATCACAGTCAAAATGTTATCCTGTTCGTGATGCATGTAGGACTTCAGATGTTCAAATCTTTGTCGTACTTCTCATTTCATAATGCTCCAAATGTCTGCCCCACCACTACTACCATCACCATCATGGATGCCTTTTTGGAACTGATGACGAGCCAGATCTTTCCTTTCCTCTTTAGAGGTCCCAGTATCCATAATTTTCAAAGAGAAAATTGATTATTGCACTCATCAGACTATTTTCCACTTTGCCCAAGTCCATCTTAAATGACTTCAGGTCTGCAGAAGGCAGTCGTGTGTCAGGATCTCGTTTATGTTTGTTTTCTAGAAAACAGTGTTCGCTGGCAGTGTTCCTCAGCCCATGCAGTGATTTCCTCTACAGAGTCAAATCTTTTTCAATTATATTTGTATTCTGCCTTGTCCCTTGTGGTCAATGATTTCTCTGGATTCTCTGAATATTTTAATGACATTATGTACTGTATTTGTAAATTGATAATTTTGTTTCAACCTTTGATATGTTGTTTGTAAGTCATTGCATCCTGTTTATATTTACATTTTCAATGTCCCAAGTTTTTGGGAATGAGTGTCTACATAAACTGGAGGCTTTGAGTCATTAGGGCCCCCCCGGCAGTACTATAGAACAATAGAATCATTTAGTTTTTATTGTCTTGACAGTATGTTGTAGTGGAACACAAATTGTTATATAAGCAACAGGTGATGATATTGGTACAAAGGCTCGTGATTGCAACCATTAAATCAAGTTTTGAGTTAAACTTAAAACTGGACGTGACTCCATTTCAAGGACTGTGTGCTAGAACTAATGGACTTTCCTGTCCAGGAAGAGAAATCAGCTATAAGAGCATGTGCAAAATGGAGCAGATTTTGTTTAGGAGGCACACTGATCAGTCTATGTCACTGCAATTTCTGATCAGCCAAGCCTTGATGTTTGCCACTTTCCAACTCTGCGGCGCTTAGTTTGCTGTCAGATATTTCCCCGTTTTTCCATTTAACTCTCAAGCCTCTTCTTCTTTTCTGAACTTCCCACAGACAAGTGGTCTCCAGCCCTGCAGATTCGTACAGTGTTGCTATCTATCCAGGCATTATTAAGTGCTCCCAATCCAGACGATCCACTGGCAAATGATGTTGCAGAGCAGTGGAAGAAAAATGAAAGCCAAGCCATTGAGACAGGTGAGGAGAAGATTTGTTTTCATTAAATCACTTGGGATGGGCTCTACTAAACTGTATTACCACTGCCACAGGTGGTCACAGATTTCTAGTGTGAGAAATGCTTTAACAGATGGTAGCAAACATCAGCTCAGGTCCAGACCTCTTAACTGTCGGGCACTTTACAAATCGCTGCAAATGATCCAAAGCTGTGGTGACTGTTTTATCAGTGGTACATTTCCTGGATGGAGAAGAATAACAGCCAGAAAAAGAAAACAACCTGTCACTGACTTTATGGGAGGGGGCATGTTGCTAACCTGCTTTAAATAAAGTTAGAGAATTGGAGCAGTTCTCAAGTTTGCTTGTCATCTGACACAGTAGAGAACTACATGTATTTGCAGTTCTCCCAACATTTTGGGAAACGTATAGTTTATCAGCTCTTGTAAAGAAAACAGTGCAGTGCTTGCGGAGGTCTTGATCATCTTGTTGGAGGATCAAGTAAAAGAGGCTGACTGGCTCGTCTTGGCTGCTATACCAGTTCTGAGTGCACAGAGACAATGAATGTTTACCTTGATGGTATCAGTTGAAACCAACCAAATAACAAGAGTGATGAAATAGCAGTTAGTTGCAGCATGTATATGTAGTAATCTATCAAAACTCAAATTGTTAAAGGCACTATGAGATGGGCTTTAAAACACAGTTTCTCTGCCTGTTTCCATGGAAATTTTAGTGAATGAGTGAACCAAAACATCATTTAAATATTCTGCTTATGATTTAGTTGTAACAAGAAAAACACACAAAGAAATCAGAAGCCCTTTTTCAGTTATCAGTATTCATTTATCCCAACCTTTGCAGTAATTGAATAAATTTGAGTGCCCATCAGTTTCTCATGGCTCAACATCTTATCTTTAGGTTGCTTGTTTTCTTCTACCAACAATCCCAACACAAAAGAAATTAAAGTTACAATGATGTAGGACATCAAAAACAGGCAAACCGGAAAAGGAGACTCTAAATATTTAGATTTTGTATTTGGAAATCCTGTGACCTCTCAGTTGCTTTGGCTGCCTGTTGTTCCTGGATTAACACTCACATATACTCTGCAGCACTTATTTACTGTTCTGTACTGACCTTACGGCCCTCACACTCAACACAACCTTTTTGTTTTGTCTCCACCCCAGCCCGAACATGGACCAGGCTCTACGCAGGCAACAGTGAAGTATAGAAGAAGAGAAACAAGGCTTCTGAATGTGATCCACAAAAATGTACTCCTATTCTGTCATTTGAATTTAACGGACACAAAAAAAAACACGAAAAAAAAATATTATAAGTCCAAATCTATTTGAAAGAACTGACATGAGCAGCAGACCTCTGGGTGACTTATGTTAAGATGCGTTAAATGTGTGTTAGCCTCTTTACAAACAAAGAGGGCCTGAAATTCATAGTCAGCTACCAGCCAAACATTTTAGTTCTGCTGAGCTGTTTGGAATTTATTGACAAAACTGATATTTAAAATGTTGTTTTTTGTTTTTTATGTTAACACAATGAAATGAAATGAATTCATTGTTGGTCCCTACAATGTGATTGTACATTAGGCAGGCCTCTTCACTGGAAACTTTTAAATCTGCTCTTAAGACCCACCTCTTCTGTTTGGCCTTTGCCCCAGTGTGAATTGTTGATATTTTTGTGTTCATCTGTGTTTTTCAATTTTTGATTTTATTGCTTTTATTTACTTATTTTATATTTATTTTATTGCATTTTTATCCTATGCTCAGCACTTTGTTCAGTGCTTGCTGTTTTTAAAAGTGCTTTATAAATAAAGTTGGCTTG
>VUQI01048096.1:2705-37796 GCA_015106735.1 Paratilapia polleni | reverse complement strand
AATGATCTTAATAATTTTCCCTCTATAATATAATCAATATATTGTATATATGTATTTATGCATATATTTACTGCATATACATTAAAAAAAATACGGCTAATTTATCAATATCGGAATTGGCGCATCTGACCCACTCTTAAATCCATTCTAGTATTTGTCAGGAAGTTTCAGACCTCTAACGGAGTGACTCTTCACTCATTTGAGACTCTGTTATGTTCTTTCTGAACTTCATGTTGCACAAAGCGTTTCAGTGCTTTTCTCTTTCTTACTGTACACTCGCCTTAACACTTTTTCATATGTCCCTACTACTGTGTGCAAACGCATACCCTTCCAAGGTGTGATTTGTAATCCATGTATAATTAATCTAACCTTGGTGACACCCTCATATATTATTAGAAAAGATCTCCCTACGGTACCCTGAGGGAGAAAAAAATTCCACAGTTTCATTTTTCACTCCACTGTTTGAGCGAACAGGTGGTCCATCTATCGATTTCCCCACTTCACTCCCACGAAAAAGACCGCGGTTAGATTAATGTCAAGCTCAGGAGCCACAGGCCGAGGAGCCCATTGTTTTTTTTTTTCTCTTACTTTTTTAAAACAACCATACTACGAAGCCAGACCTGCGCCATAATACAGCTCATTGAATTTAAATTTTGTGTTTTGACCCTCTGGACACATGTGAACTACATTTGTATACACTTTCAAGCTTATAGGCAGGTGGGATAATAAAATAACCCCCCCCCCCTTGTGTTTACACGGAAAAAGTAAATGCTATCTACAGGGTGTTATATGTGACTTGTGGCTCAAAGTGACGCACTTAAAGTGGAGAGACAATTAGACAGCAGCAGATTGGAAAACAGTCTCTGTTTAGCAGAGACAAATAAGCCCTGGAGCTCAACCTCCAAGGTCATGCTGTTCAACTCTTGAAGTACAAAACATATACACAACAAAAGCTACAAAAGATCACCGGGTACATCAAGCACAAACATTTATACATAGGCTGGAACATGTAGAGTTTGGCTGCACACATCGTGTCAGGTTTAATATCATCTCAAATACATCAAATTCTGCCAAGTCATATAAAAAAGGGAAATGGCACAGGATGGAGCAGCCAAATGGCTAAGGGCTGTATCCTACACAACCTCATTTCCCTTCAAAATGTATCATTTTATTTAATGTTTGCTTTCTGGTATCTGAAGTAATGCATCATTTCTGACGTACAGTATGTTAGCTGACTTACTGATAAGAGAAAAAAGCAGACCTCCTACTCTGTGCTGTTTCTGGGGTGCACCATGTACATGCATGTATCTGTATAGTAACAGGAAATGTATTTGCTGATATCTGTACAGAATATTCCTTTTTGTGCTTCCTGTAGTAAATGTCATTGGTAACTGCACATTTTAATATGAGAAACTGACTGTTTGTAGTTGCCATGCCCCCCACTCCCAACTCCCTCTCCCTATTTTACTGTGTCAAGTCAGTCCTATCTGGGCTGCATGTTCTTGACATGCTTGTTCAAAGAAGACATGGCACAAGAAGAGGGTCACCCATTATTTAAGTTACAGTACCCATCCACAAAGTGCTTCTTTTGAATCGGCCGACAGCACACTTGCTTTGATAAAACCACTGCAGTGATCAAATAGAAAATAGAAAGTGGGGCAGCTGATAGCTGCAAAGATTTGAGTTCAGAAAAAACAAAATAGCAAACTTACACAATGTATATTTACAAATGATTGAATATGAGTGCCTGCTGTGCCCAAATTTCACAGTAGCTTTTCCTAAAGGTTATTAATTAACCCGATTGCTTATAGATGCTTATAGAAGTTCCTAAAATACTTCACATGTAGATGGTAACAGAAAACAACTGACAGCCAGTCATCCAGAGACTTCACAGACTGTATGAAGGTTTGTTGAGAAATGCAAAAGACACAAATGCACACATACAGAGACTCCTTCATTTATTAGTGAGATAAAGGCTATAGCAGATGTCCTTTGCAAATGGCAAGAGTTTTATTCATGATTGCTGCTACGCAAAAAAGGAGCATTCAGTCTAGGGTGCCAGTGCCATACCCACATATTTGCATTTCTTGTGTCAGCACACAATTATTCAGTAATTGTAAATGTTCAGGATTTTTTCTGCATGCTTGATGAAGGATTGCATTCACCATTATATGTGGTGTGCTGGCATTACAGCTTACTCAGAAGTTTGTCTTGTACAGCTGTAACAATACAAATTAGTAACAAACACATATTTATTTCTCCTATATATAAAAATGTATGACTATGCATTTTTTAACCACATAATTATTATTTTATTTTTGTGTATTTAACTGGTAACCTTGTAGGGATGTGTTACGTTTCTTATTTATAAAGAGAAAAACAGATTAGCTTTGGAATCCATGTTCTTTGACAGAGAATTCAATGCAAAAACCTTGGTCTACACATAAATGCATGCTAAGCTACAAATCTATATTTCTTATCTAGAAATTGTATTACTGGAAGGAATACTTTGTTTTCCAACAGCTGTCTAAATTGGCCATTAAAGTAAATTCCACGGACTTATTAGGGAGCACACCATCAAAGGAGCCATATGCACAACAGCTTTATAATGGCTGTACATTATCCGGTGCCCTTTAACACTACGCTGAACACAAAATTATGTGGCAAAAATAAATCTAATTACCCAGCCATTCAGCATCAAAAGCTGTGCCTGCAGAGATGGCTCCAAAGAAGAGGGCCAAGAAACAAACACAGGAGGACTCTAGCTGTGTGTTTGGAGATAGGACGGAGAGGCTCACTAACAGCCACTTCCTGTTTTCATACGCTGCTAAATTTAAACTAATTATCAACAATTTGACATAAGAGGGGGTAAAAACTTTATTCTACGACCCCACTTTACAAGGAAAGCATGATACAACTGCAATTTAAATTCTACATACTGAATAGGAATGGCTGTTGTAATTGATAAATTCAAAGTCATTAATAACTCATTCTACATTCAAAGTGAGATTTGTGCTTTAATACATGAGACAGAATAAATAATTCCGAAGGGTTTCAGTCTTTATATCCATGTTATAGGAACTGAACCACTTGCAGTCTGTTTCCTCATTTTCAGCCAGTTCCATAATGCGATTGTAAGACCCTCCCCTTTCTGATAAATTCCCATGTGTTTTAAACACCACAATCCCACTTTATTACAAAGCCTTTCTGTACAGCAAATGTCATGTCTCCAATCAAAAATTAAGTAGGACACAGATTTACATCATCAGGGGTACTTTCTCACCAATTATGGCATATGGCTATTTTCTAGTAGATGTATGAAGACAGCAATCTGTAGCAATCTGGCAGCCAACAGAAGTTTATTTAAATGAAATCGCTGTAATGCACACTAAAGACAATGTACCATTTCCCGTTTTCTAGGTATCCACAATTTACTTGAAAATAGTAAGTTGATTTAGTTTTACCCAATGATCTGCCTCAAACTAGCACTATGTCTTGATGATGATGTGAAAACGAATCTTTTTGTGCATCAATATGTTCCCTTAGCTCAGCACAAAGTCTTTTGACTTAAATGCCTGCACTACCAAATCCGTGTCACAAATAATTCAGACATATGTATGGGCAAAACTGTTAAACTTACATGCTAGTGTTCATGGGTGAAAATAAATACTATATCATTTCCAACAATTAAATAGTTAAAGCATAAACTTGCAATCTACCAAGGTACTTCACTAATCTCTCTCCAACATTCATCGTTGACCTTCAACACTCCATATTGCACATTTATCAGATTGCATGGTAGCAACATGGCATTTTACCTCTACGGGGAACCTTCTGCCATTTATGCTGTGTTCTGAGCCTGCTGATCCATTACTCTGGCCCCAGTGAAACTCCATCTTCTCAGCCTTAAAGCGCCCTGGCAGTCCAGCCCCTCTTACAAAGTACTCATCCTTCAGGAGTATAGCAACTGGAGAAAAAGAGAGGCAGAAAAAAAATTGAATCAAACAAGGGAGGAAAATAAGCACACTTGTGTTAAGGCAGAAAAAAGGAGATTACTCATCAAAGAACAGTCTACAGAAGCTCAGGTGGGCAATCTAGACTTGCAATTTTTTTCTATTTTAACTCAAGATCACAGCTTAATTCTCATTATCTAAATTCTGATTTGTGTTTTTCCAATGACAACTCAGTTATCTCACTTAAAAATGACATTTTGTTATATTTTTCTGACATTGACATGACGTGGTTTGTCATAACATCAAAAATAATCTGAATGCGAATTTATAAGATGTTGTCTCTCTTTTTGTCATTGTCAGTCTGAAATAAAATGCTGGAAAGACTCCTAGGGGAGATCAATCCAGCAAATCAAACTTGCAAAGGGTAGCCAAGTGGCTCTGATTTGTTTTAATGTTTAATGCATGTATGAATAGTGCAAACTCTACATTTCTTTTCTAAAACTTACATTGATTAAATAGATTAACTAAGCTGTCTAGAATAGGTTTACTTTGAAATAATTAAACTGAAAAATATATTCATTAAAAACTAAAACGTAATTATCTGTCTGGCAATTAGAAATGTAAAATCGCAAATGATCTCAATTCTGTGTGTGGTGAATGATGCAGGAGAGACATTTTCTAACTCTCAACCCATAAACTGGCATGGTTTGTTTTTTGTTTTTGTTTTTTTTGTTTTAAACCTAGTCCATTTATGAAGTGTTCAGAGCCTTGTTATGTTTTCCACAATTTCAAATGCGTTCCACAAAAAGTTTGGGACAGTTTTCTTTTATTTTTATTAATTTACTAAAGGTATAAGAATGAAATATTCCACCAGTGGTCCTGTACCTTAACTGAATTAATTTGTCTGTACAGAGTCTCATTGTGGAAGGGGTAGGTAAGAGTGAAAATAGATAAATGAGGGTAAGAGAACTCCACAGGGTTGACAAGGCTGTGAAAAGGTACAAATCAAGAGAAAGATATAAGAATATTTCTGCAGCATGGAAAATGCCATAAATCACCAGTATCCTCCATCATCTTCAAGTTTTGGAACCACCAGTCATCCTCAATGTGAGTTTCCAGGCTAACAGGAACACAAGGGGCTATGAGAGTCAGAGTTCTTTTGTGCAGACTGGTGCACCTTAATGAACAACAACCATCAGTGCAGCACTCAGCTAATCAGGCCTTAATGGTAAAGTAGCCAGAAGGAATCCATACCTCACTAAAAGGCACACTGAACTCCCAACGTGTGTGGAGGAAACCAGGCACTGAGCATTGTCTCATTAATACATTCCCTACAGTCAAACGCGGTGGTGACAGCATCATGCAAGGAATGGAAGACTAATCGGGATAGAAGTAAAGATGCATGCAGAAAAAACTCTAACAATCCTGAGTGAAAACCTTTTCCAGGAGTGTGATCTCATGTGATCTCAGACCAGGGCGAAGGTTGACATTTCAACAAGACAAAAAGCTGGAGCATAGAAAAACTCATACCCAGCCAGACTCCAAACCTGAGCCTGACAAAGCACCTCTAGGAAGAACGGCGTGCACCGATGCTCCCCCCCTCCAATCTAGTTGAGCTTTAACAATTCTGCCAGAAGAGTGAGAAAAACGTAGTGAGGAAAAACAAAGTAAAGGTATGCCAAGGATGATTCCAAAGAACACTGGTGCTTTAAGTAAAAAAGGGAAGGTTCTAAATAATTATATAAATAGTGTTTTCTTTTTTATTTAATCATAAAAACACTCCAAAGACTGATTAGATAAAAAACAAAACAACTGAATGAATGTAAATATGAGTGAAAATTTTCAAAATTCACTGCATGTGGAGAATGATTTCATAAATTAAGCTGCAAAGTCAGTGGTGAGCAGATGCACAACGATTATAATGATGTGCCCTCAGAGAAAGCATGCACCAGCCGCCTCCACTGACCTTGACATTCCACTGGTCGATTCTAAGAAGACACTTTAACAGATTCAGTAAAAGCCACAATTTCTTTAAGTTGGTGCATGACTCGCTAAAACACAATAGTCTTCTCCCGCATTGTGAGCTAACTTCTCACAATGCTTTAATGCCTTTGCTTTTCCTTAATAGCAGGCAATTTTAAATTTTCTCTCATGCAGGATTATAAACAGGTTATGCAAGCAAACTTTAATTACATTTTTGTGAAGAAAATTAAGCTATTTGTACCATTTTACATGGTTCCATGTTACAGTGTCACCTAAGTTTATTGCAATATTATTTAAGTAAATGACTTTAATTAGCTTACATACATGAATGTGACTTTAACATGTTTACAATTACAAATTTGTCGAGGAAATCAGTTAATTTATTTCTAGAACCTCCTCTGAATGTTGTCGCTACCGCTTTGAAATCACATCTAAACTTATGATTTCGCTTGCTGAATGAAACAGCACATTTTCCTATGAGCCTGTCATTTTCTATCAGGTTTTTCATTGCAGGATGTAATTAACTTGCAGCGGTATTCAAAACAGATTTTTTTTTTCCCCCCAACATTCTCTGAACTATCAAAAGCCTAAGATTCAGAAAATGAAGCAGTATAAAATATTTCCAGTGTAAGAACTTTCTGCCAAGTTAAACTATGTAGAAAATCACTTAAATCTCAATAATATCACACTCAAACACAGCTACTTATGGAATATGGTGGGGTTTGCTTAAAAAAAAATAAAAAATAAAAAAAAAAAGATTAAAAGAAAAAAAAAAATCTAACTTAAATAGACACTCACTGGACACTTTATTAGGTACACCTTGCAAGCACCGGGTTGGACCGCCTTTGCCTTCAGAACTGCCTTAATTCTTCATGGCAAAGATTCAACAAGACGCTGGAAACATTCCTCAGAGATTTTGGTCCATATTGACATGATAGCGTCACACAGTTGCGACACATTTGTCAGCACATATTTGTCATCCATGATGTGAATGTCCCGTTCCACCATATCCCAAATGTGCTCTACTGGATTGAGATCTGGTGACTGTGGAGGCCATTTGAGTACAGTGAACTCACTGTCATGTTCAAGAAAGCAGTTTGAGATGATCCGAGCTTTGTGACATAGTGTGTTATCTTGCTGGAAGCAGCCATCAGTGGGTGCACTGTGGTCATAAAGGTATGGACATGGTCAACAACAATACTCAGGTAGGCTGTGGCATTTAAACAATGCTCAAGGGATACTAAGGGGCCCAAAGTGTGCCAAGAAAATATTCCCCACACCATTACACCACCTCCACCAGCCTGAATCACTGATAGAAGGCAGGGTGGATCCATGCTTTCATGTTGTTCACACCAAATTCTGACCCTACCATCCGAATGTCACAGCAGAAATCAAGACTCGTCAGACCAGGGAACGTTGTTCCAATCTTCTGCTGTCCAATTTTTGTAAGCCGGTGCATATTGTAGCCTCAGTTTCCTTGACTTGTGGAGAGGAGGACCTGGGTCTTACGATTAGCACATGACCCACTCTGCTTCCTGAGTCACAGCCACATTCCATACCATGTAGTTAACCATGTAGTCCTTCTCCAAAGGTTAAAGACATGTTTGAATATTTTCATGTACCTGCAGCGACTGGGATTCACCTTAAAATTTCAGACAATCTGCCTGCTAATACACCCAGCAGTATCATGTTATGATGGGCTTAAGCTGTGTTAGATTTCCATGGCATTTGAAACACCATGACATGGCAGATTACCATCCCCCCACTGTCCTGGCTGAGGTTATATGCTAATGCATCTATAACCCTTTACCACATCTATGTTTGACATCATTAGCCAGATTAGACCTGGTGTTCCGTCAGCTGATCCCTCTAGTTACAGGAGGATTTAGTCAGCCTGTGAATAAGAACAGACCACTTTTAATCATTTCACAAAGCAAACTAGGAGTATGAGCATCTGAACAAGCAAACACAGATTGTCAGTAAACAGATACCATGATGAACAAGTTGTGCTGAGAGAATGACTGAATCAAAGTAACTCAAATAGACCAATGACAGGTAGCAGGAAGAAAATGAGTGTGCGATCTCGAGAAAAAGAAGTAAGAGACAAAAAGATCTGAAGAGAGGAGAACATTGTGTGATGAGGGATGATCTGAGCCCCTGTCGTGAGGCAAGAAAGAATCTGCCAGCAGTATTAACGTGCCAGTGCCGCTTAAGCTGAAGACCCACAGCATGAAGGAGAAGAAATGATGCTGCAGATTTCCAAGACTGAAAGCATCAGGTCAAAGTGAAAGATCAATCTGCACAGGAAATAACTACCCATGGCATTAACATAATTGTGCAACTACTTTGCAAAACCACAAAACATTTACAGAAATGGTAATAAATCCCTGTTACTGCTGTTGTTGAAGTAGTGTAATCCTGTGTGTAACACAAGAAAGCCAAGAAAAGGGGTTGCTGGCTGGCCTTGGGAGTTTCATTAAAAATGCGGCCCTGCGTGTGTTTGAACCCTCCAACAGCAGAGGAGGAATTAGAAGCTAAGCCAAAAAGACCTTGAATCACAGCCTGTGAAAGAAGGGGAGTGCGTGTGAAAGTAAATCCTTGATCAATGCAAACGTCTCTGGGGCCTTCCGATTCCCCATGAATTTGGTTGGGAGTTGTTTGAAATTTTACTGAAGAATGTTTTGTTGAGGAATACTGCTTGAATGGCAGCCAATCAGCCTGATCTCAAAGCAGGTCAAGGCACAAGGGAATGTCATGAAATCAATCGCAATGAACTTTTAAGATCTATTCACTCAGTTCTTAATTACAACACTGACTTTTAAATAGTGTAAAGTTAATGCCCCTCTCCGGAGGAATTGAACAGTTTGATTTTAGCACCCCCTGGTGGCAATAATAGGGTGGAAAATGCAACACTCGTGAACGAATCGAGCCACTGATCTTAAGGAAAATGCTTAACATTTATATGCACCTTGCAAAAGTATTGCATTTTAAATACCAATTTCAAATTTAAGGTATTTGTGTCATTAAATCAATTATAAAATGTGAAAACACCACAAAAACTAAACGTGACAACGTGAAAAGTGTCGATAGCAATGATGAACCCGCCTGAACTTGCAGCTGTCTTTTCGTTCATAGAGCTCTATACAAAGTGTCATATTTTGTTTAGCTTTCATTCTGGAGAGTTTACTGTTTTGTTCAGTTTTCAGCATCAGCGGGTAACTGCTTTCTGCAAAAAAGCTGTGAAACATACTACACACCACCAGCTCAGCTCCAAATGACAGAAACAGTTAGCGGCTAGCTGATGAACATGGCGGAACAATCTGCTCCTAAGAGCAAGATATTTCTTTTAGGAGAAAAAAAAAAACAAGTTAGGCCAAGTTGAAAAAGCTTCAGGATGTCTTCTTCAGCATGGACAGAAATAGAACAGATTCAAGTCAACAATTTTATGCTAATAAGCAATTTAAATATTCTTATGACCACATATCACTACATCATAGTATTTTAATGTAGTACATGTTTATATGCCAAATGTAAATGCTAAATAGGACTATTTAAATGTATTAAAAAAAAAGCTATTTGAAGCATTAACAGAAAATGAATAATGGAAGTGGATGACAATATTTGTGTGAAAATAAAAAATTCTATAAATAAATGATCATCAACATAAAACTGTGATGACTAATATCATTGATAAGTTATAGTGTTATGATCAAAACTTGCTTCTGCTGACAAAACTGGCTAATAATGTAGGAAGCTAAAAAAGTAGTACAAAATAAAATATTGATAATTTAAAAAAAACATCTGATTAATACAAGTATTTTTTTAATAGCACTAAACAACTCTTACACACTTATACAAGTAAAATGGCCATATGGTAATGTACTTCTGGTTGAAGGTTACGCCACTGAGGCTAATGATTTGACATTCGTGGCATCCCCTGCATTAGTCTTTTGTAGTGGTCCTTGGAAACAGAAGAGCCCAGAATAAAAACAGTCATAGTCTAACAGGCAAAAAGAACTGCCATGTGCAAAATATTGCAGGCAAGATGAGAAGAGATACAAAATACAAAATCTGAATAGGATAATAATTGGGATTGGTCAGGAATTAAGGACCACTTTCCTTATTAAGCTGAGTCAGTGCCACTAATAGGAAACCAAGGACCATGGCACCATCAAGATCAATGTACTTGGATAAATTCATGTTTGATATAGTCTGAGTTGAGTACAATCGAAAAACAGAAGATAGTCAGTGCAGGAGCAGGAATAAGGAGCTAGACTAAAGCCTTGATTATACTCTGTTGCGGACAGGGACAGCTGGAGACCCGACCGGCCGAGTACTCATTCCTGTTATACTTCTTTGAAGTCTGCCTGAAGTCCGCTGCTTGGGGCGCATGCGTAGTTTGTGCATTGTAATGTAAATTCTCCGCGGACGAGTCTGTGCCATCACAAAAAAAATGGGCAGGCACACGGACGTCTGCTTGGACCCTCGCGCTCACCGTCTGATGATGAAATTTACTTCACTCGGACCCGAGTGGACTCGCGGACGCGGATAGTATAATCCCTGCCTAAGTGTCCTTCTTTCGGCTGCTCCCTTTAGGGGTCGCCACAGTGGATCACCTGCCTCTATCTCACCCTAACCCTAGCATCCTCCTCTGTCACACCAACCCTCTGCATATCCTCCTTCACTACATCCATGAACCTTTCTGTGGTCTTCTTCTTTTCCTCTTGCCTGGCAGCTCCATATTCAACATCTTTTGTCCAATATATCCACTATCCCTCCTCTGCACATGTACAAACCATCTCAACCTTGCCTCTCTAACTTTGTCAAGGAGCAAGACTAAGTAAACACCACAAATCAAGGATGCAACAAGTCATGATGTAGAAAACAAAAGACGACTCCTCTGAAGGCCAAAAACTAATTTGGAGAAAAATGCATCACATCCAAAACTTTGCTGAATACTTTAATCAATAACATAAAAAAAAACATAAAAAAAACTTGCCCCGTGAACATATTTCAAGTGATGCCGAAGACATGAAGCCCTGAAGAAGTTTATGAAAGTTTACACAGTGATTTTAACAATGAGCTTGAGCTTCTCTCTTAGGGTTTTTTAGGGCAAGAGCTAAATCTATACAACCATCCATACAAACATTTGCTGACATTTTAAAAGAAAAGACATGTCAATACTGTGCAGTCTTGAGCCACCCCTCATTAAAAAAAAAAAAAAAAAAATCTGCTAGGAAAATCGGAAATTGGTGCAGCAATTTTTTAAAATATGTGCAAACATAAATGGAAATACAGTATATTAGACAAAAACAAAGTTTGTACAGTTCTAAAAAATGAAGCTGTTGCCAATCAGATGCTTTCCAGATTTTGACAAGGTCCCTAACACCACTGGCCGAAATGCAGCCTCAAACCATGACAGAGCTTCCTCCGTGTTTTACAGATGACTGTAGACTCTCAGTGTTGTACCGCTCTCCTGAACTCCTCCTCCTCAATTCAAATTTGAATTCATCACTCCATGAGACCTGTTGCCACTGATTTTCAGCCCAGTTCTTGTGTAACTTGGCATACCTCAGCCTTTTCTCCCTGTTTTCCTTCCTTAAGAATGGCTTCTTGACAGCCACCCTTCCACTGAGATCATTTCTGATGAGGCTTTGGCAAACAATAGATGAATCAACTGAAGGACCAAATGCATCTCTCAGGTTCTGTGTCAGGTCTTTGCTGGATTTTCTTGCCAATTTTTTAGTGACATGACTTTCAGATACATCTGCTGTAGATAGTTTTTTTTTTTTATACCTGCCTAATTTTTTAAGGACACACTGCACACCATGCTGAGATGCTAATAGCAGCTAATAGCTCTTTGGGAATCACCTTCTTGGTGCAAAAATACTATTTTAAGCCTGTCAAACTGCGTTACCTTTCATAGATTTAACTAAAGAAATGTGAATAAATGATGTGTTTTTGTGACAGGCTGCTAGTAACAAAGTGCGTAAAGATACAATTTAAAATTGGTTCTTTGCTAAGTTGTCTGTTATGTGTAGACACAACACTGGTTCATCCCTTGAGTTAGGTGCATTTTTTATGCTTGAATGATTCATAGGTCAGTGTTAAGTAGCTTGTCAAACAAACAAAAAACAAAAACACATTCCTTTGAAAATGGTCAGGTACAAGGACTGGACTGAAAATGCCAATGTCCAAAGGAAAAGCTTTAAAGACCTTCAGAAAGCCTGGAGAACCATTGCTCAAGACCACTTTAAAAATTACAATATAGCCTGGCTTCTTGGAAGCAAAATATTAAAAAATAAAATGAGGGGTGGCTCAAGGCTTTTACACAGTATTGTATTTATATTTCATCTTGGAAATTTAATATTTCCAATAATTCATCAGTCAAGTCAACCTGTCATCTCATCACTGTAAATCCAAAAAACTGCATTCAGGTCAAACTGATTAAATGAATTCATTAAATCAATTTCATGAGACAATGAAATAAATTTGCTAAATATTAGGTAGGCCTCATCTAAAAAGCTTTTGCATTGGTGTTAATATGGTTCAGTTTTCCTGATTTGTAGAGTGCTTTAGGAATGTAAAATTCCCTTTGTACTGTAAACATCCAAAATTACACCCAGCCGTGTTATTTCCATCTTTGTAAATAAGCAGCCTGCAGCGTTGCTCAGCTGTGTCAGTGGCCTTGGTTGTCATGGAGGCTAACAACTCTCATTATGATCAAATGCAAAGGATGACATTACTAGCAGAGAGAAACAGTGCCAAAAGCACAGAGATCAATTAGGGTCAGGGTTTTCACACCAGTGGTCCGTGGATTTACTCAGTGAAAAAAGGGAGAAAAAAAAAAAAGTTTATGGTTTGAAGTAGCAGTTAATCGAGTAAGCTTCAAAATGCATCTGTAAACAAGGCACTGAATACAAAGAGAATGAGCAGAGCGGGGGGGAGTACAATGGAGCCAGTAACAAAGAAATCTGAATCCACTGATAGATGTACAAAAATCATGGCACACTAATACTACTGGGTGTAATTTCAGTGTTTCAGTGGATAATTAGTGTGTGGTTTGAAATACTTAATAGTACTTAAAATCTGTTAAATCCATATGTTTAAAATTCCTGTGTGTAACATGTACATATACATTTAAAAACTCTCACTTTAATATCTAGAATGAATTAAGTCCTGCATTACATTATCGCAATGAATGTTCTGGAAATTAAATTTTAAACCAGTTTATAGATACAGTGGGCATATGGTAGGTCTGTTTGTGACCAATCAAGTGAATATATGCAAACTGAACTACACGATCACAGTGACATAGGAAACCATGCAAATCAAATATTGCCATATTTTCTGATGATGAGTTTCCTGCTGAATTATTGCAGCACTGCTTCCAATGGTCTTACACAACCGAAGATAAAACATTAAAGCAGTCTTAAGTCGTGTTGTATAATATCACAGTAGCAAGCAAAAGTTTGGGCTGCCCTGGTCAGTAATTCCTGTTACTGTACCAGTTAAGTGAGTAGAAGATGAATGATCTCCACATACCATGAAGTGAAAGATAATTTGCACATTTTTAAGAGCGCAAAAAGGAAAAGAGCACCATGTAAATGTTTCTACACCCGGCGAGATTTGAGCTCTCAGATATCTTTCACCAAGGTCTCAGAGTTAAATTATCTTTTTAGGGTTTCGGCTTTTTCACAATCATCCTTAGGAAAGGCCAGGTGATTTAAATATCAAAGCTTTAACTATACACTGACTCTTCAAACTTTGTCCCAATAATCAGAAGCAATTGGCCCCTTCAACCAGCATTTTAGTATGCTCAAAGTTAAAATAACTGAAGTCCACAAAGCAGAAGGGAAAAAAAACCAAAGGGTTTTCATGTAGCTATTTCCTCGGTTCATAATGTAATTAAGAAATGGCAGTTAACAGGAACAGTAGGGGTCAATTTTGAGTTCAGAAACCTTTTTCAGAATGAACTGCTGCAAGAATATGAGCTTTATGGAAATATTAGCTGAGGAAAACATTTCATGCATCAGCATCAAAAAATTCAGCATCAGAAATTTGCAAATAAACACCTAAACAAGCACTTTAGAAACAGGTTCTGTGGACTGGAAAAGTTAAAATATAATTTTTGGGCTGCAATGAGTGAAGCCATGTTTGGTGCAGGATTTCATTAAAAAACACAACAGTAGCAACTGTTAAGCAAGGGGATGGATCGATCATACTTTTGGCTTGTGTTTCAGCCAGTGGCACGGGAAACATTTCAGTGGTAGAGAGAAGAATGGATTCAATGAAATACCAGCAAATTCTGAAAGCAAACATCAGACCATCTGTATAGATGGTGTAGTGGGAAAGAGGATGGCTTCTACAACAGGATAATGATCCTAAACACACTTTAAAATCCACAATGGAGTACCTCAAGAGGCACAGACCCTCACAGCCACCCCAACTGTGGATCACAAAAGAAAAGTCCATCAAAGACAGCTAAAGAATCTCACAGAACTAAAAGCCTTTTATAAAGAAGAGGGGTTGAAATAGCACAAATCTTAAAATGAAAGGCTGTAGTATTTGCTACAGCCCAACCAATATATTGGCTATTTACAGATATATCGGTGGTATTGGCATTTATAACAACCAATAATTGAAAATTAAAAAAGTAAAGAAGAAAAGGGAGAAACGCCCTTCAACCATGTTATGTGTTGATTTTGCATAGTTTGTCCACCAGAGGGCACTCTATAACTTCCCTGTTGGCAACAGGTGTTTGGAACGCCACAAACACAACAACCATTTGATCCAAAGAGGATTCAGGCAGAGGTAAATGAGTAATCCACAACTTATTGTGATAATAAAACAAGATTATTTTTAAACTGAACTGTCATACTGTCTTAATAAGGACTCATAAATAACTACGCATAACAATTTCCCTAACATTTGTCAAGTTTATGGATCTTGTGTCTGAAAGGAAAAAATATATATATATTGGCCGATATATTGGATTTTTAAATCACCAAATATCAGTCTTAAAAATCCTATATCGGTCGGGCTCTAATACTTGCCAGAGAGGGTGTTACTAAGAGCTGACCATGCCCAGTCTTGTGCTTTGGGTTCTTTCTCCTCTATTTTGAATGGTAAATGATGGAAGTTAATAAGTAATCATGCCCAAATTATCAAATAAATAAAATTGTAACCAAGGATACCCAAACTTTGCATGCCACTGTATATAACCATCACACGCTATGTCTCAAAGTAGCATTATTTAGAAATAAGGATCATTACCCGACAAAAACATTTGAATTTCCGGTTTTATTATCATGAGTATTATTGTTACTTTTTTTTGGAAAGGGGGATAAACAAATTCTATTGCAAACCTGTCTTTCCAGTGTTTTTCATGGTGGTCTGGTTGGAGGACTCAGTGTTGAACCTGTCAAGCACCAGCTCCTGGTACTCCTCAGAAACTTGAGCTTGTTCATCTGCAATGTCCACAGGTGATTGGTTGTTTCCGGCACATTCTGGGTATAAAGTTGCCCAGCCTCGAGGTCCATGACTTCCTGCAGAAATAAAAGACACGAGATGTATAATGACTATGAACAATGTAGACTGGCCCCTAGAAATCACATCTGTATAAGAATACTGACTGACACATATACAATTAGAAACACTGACAATATTATTGGAATAGCATCAATAAGGATTCTGTGCTATATTCATCGAGCTGCAGTGCCTTCTAAATCTGTTCCCACCCCACCCTCCCACTGCTGGGAGAACATGGAAACATTATGAAAATTCATCATCTGGGTACAAACAATTCCAGTTGTAACTGTCTATATATGATATAAATATCCATATGAAGTATAATCCTATCATGCTACATTAACTGAAACTGAGCCTACAGTAGGTACAGAGTTGATGCAAATCTATCTCTCTTTATATGTTTAAAATAAAGACAAAATATACAAAAATCTAAAAAAACAAACAAAAAAACCCCAAACAAACAAACAAACAAAAAAAAACAATAAATATTTCCAGCTATTCCATAGAAAATACTCCAGATTAACCATTCATCTACTGTGTGTGCTGCAAATGAACTTCCTGTAGCATCACCATCCACTGTCTGCACTTTTCTAATCCTCTATCCCCTACAGTGGCGCTGCTACAAAGGAATAATCCACAACCGACAGGGGTCCCCTTGATCTCTTCTCGGGTACAATTGGCCAATGCAACAACAAAAGCTGCGGGATCAGGGGAACAAGGAAGCATACATGGATTTTAACTTTTCTGGGTTAACACAATATTCATGATCCCATTCCCTACAGATACAGGGCAACTTTGCTGCTTGCTCATGAAAAAGATATGAGAACTCCTCTTCATGAAAACACACTGGATCAAGGGTGGTTTTAGGTCTCGGTATGTATAAACAACTTGCAGCCAAAGAAACTGTGTTCAAGTCCCTTGAAATGACAGTGTGATATTCAAGATTATTTGGAAATTATCAGTGTTTTACCATGTCAACCAGAGAAACATGAACTTGGAGGGTGTGCAGACCCTTAAGGAGCAATTGTTTAATAATCCCTCCAATAAAAAGGGCAAGTTCTGAAAACTGCATTAAAAATATGGAAATGTCTCTGATTTGTCCAGTGACTTCATAAGACTGCCTACAAAAGTATAGACTAATAAGGTCTGAATCACAGTGAAATGTTAAAATGGATTCAAGCTACATTTCTAATGACTACATTTACAGAGCAGGATTATATTTGTCAGTCATGACTGTAGACTTACCAATGCATTTGTACTGATACAAACCCTAATATTTCATAAAATGAAAGAGTCTACAAAAAAAAGAAGAAAAATATTAATGGTATAAGGCAAATGAAAGCCGCTTGCCAATCATAAAAACAGAAAGGATTTACATAAAAATGGAGCAAATGTCTACCATATTGCAATAAAAGTGTTATGTGCACAAAAGCTTGTTAAGCCTTTGTGTAAAAATGTACATTTATCTGATATTTCCCATTATGTTTGACTTGACTTGTTGCTAATAAGTTAGCTGCAACCTTGCTATCTAAATAGAAATTATGTCAAGATTAATAAAAAAAACTTCAGCAAATTTTTAATGAAAATTCTATGATGGAATATATTTACCGTCACCAATAAAACAATGGCTTCCTGTAATGTAAAAAGCTTGCTACTAAGGCCAATCTCACAGCAAAACTTCTAATATCTAACAAGTCAAGAGTGAGTTTATAGACCAAATCAGTGCAAAAACCCATGGGATCACAATGCAGCTGGATTCTCATTTTTGTTTTTTTCATGGACAAAAACCTTAAGAAAAACCTTCATAACAACTAGCCAAGTCAAGAACACTCTTGAGGAGGTAGGCAAAACATTTTCGAAGTCTACAATCAAGAGAGGCCTTCATGAATAGAAATACAGAGGGTTTACAACAAGGTGCAAACCACTGGTTACAGTAGAGAACAGGAAGGACAGATTAGACTTTGGCAGGAAACACAGTTCTGGGGGGGAAAAAAAAAAAAATCTTTGGACAGATAAAACCAAGATATGTTAGTTTATCCAATTACTTTTGAGCCACTGAAAATGGGGGACTGTGTATAAAAATGGCTGTAATTCCTAAATAGGGTCGTAAAAAAAAAAAAAAAAAGATACTCAGATAATATCGGATTGGATACTCATTTGTAATGGTATCGATAACAACAGTGCTGTTTTTGCCTCATCCAGTTGACGCACGACTTCACACATTACCGCTGCAGACGGGCAGGTACACAGGCCCTCCCCTCACTAGCAGCTTAAGTAGCTGAGGTTCACAACACTGAATAACACTTTGAGGAATTTTGAGAGGTCAGTAAAGCTCCCGTTTCAACAACTTTTAAATACTGAACAGTTATCACAAATGTTAACCTGGCCAGCGCACACATTAACATTAGTAATTTAACTATTAGCAATTACTCAATTGCCACATTAGCCATCTGTTATCATTAAGGTAGCAGCTAGCAGACTACAGGGCTGAACGGGTTGCGGATAGGATACTGAGCCATGGCAGAGCGGATTACGAACGCGTGGAGAACTGGGCGGGTTGCAGGCTGTACAGAGCCGTAGCTGAACTGAGCAGAGAGTCCAGAGCGTGGAGAACTAATCTGAGTAAATAAAGAGTGAAATTTGGAGCAGAGCAGCCCAATCGGATGGATTTCAGGCCTGAGGAGCAGAGCTGAGGATGTAAAGGGCTGCAGAATGAGAGACAGTGTAGACATTGGATGAGAGAGAGGCTGCAGGTCTGGTGAAGAGAAGCCAGATGTTGATAAACTTTAACTTTTCTACTCTTACAATAATTTTTAAAATGTTTTTCTTATTTTGTTGTAGCCAGCTGTGTGGTCAGTTTTAAAATGCAGGCGGTGACCGGTTTGATCTGTTTCACAGTGAGTTCTCTGTTTGTTTTTTTTGTTTTTTTGTTTTTTTAACGCCTTCTTTATTTTAGCGTAACTAATACCAACCGTTATCCAAAGTAAATTTCTAACGTTTCCATAACGTTCTTCGTCTACAATAATTCAATTATTTAGATGCGTTAGCTATTGTGTTGTTTGTTGTACCCTTTGTTTATTTGTAGATTCTTAAATATATTTAACCTTTACACATGTATTGAAATGATCTAAACCATTTGTGAAACCCATATTTGACTTATTTTGTCAGATCTAACTTATTGGAAAAATCAGTTGAAAATTAACAACTCAGCTTTTTCAAGAAATGACTTCTTCGCCATTACTGCTGTTGTTGCAGGATGGGGGAACTTTCCCCAGGATATTGAAAATGGTATTGAGTATAGAGTATTTTCCTGGGTATCGGTGTCAAATTTGAAATTCTAGCATCATGATAACCCTATTCCTAAATAGTTAAAGCAATACTTTTGTTAAACCCCTCGAATTAAAGCTGAAATTCTGCACTTCAATCACATTGTGATTGTTTGATTTAAATTCCACTGTGATGGTGTACAGAGGCAAAATTACAAAAACTGCCATTATCCAAAAACGTATGGACCCAACTGTAAATATGTATGGTCCTCAGATTGAAACTTTATTTGGTTACCAACATTGCTGATAAAGCAGTACACATTTGAAACAGTCGTACAATTGGTTATGACTTCCTTCTATCCCATTTGTGTTTGCAAAAAATATATGTTCTTGGCAGAGATGTCTGAAACACAATGCCTCCAGCTGCTTTGAATGCTTACCATTTCCCTAACTGACAAAGTGTGCTATGTGGGCTAGCAAAAATAAAAAAAGACAGAAAACTGTTCTGGTTCTCCAGTGGGCAATTTCAACCCCCATTTTCTTGCTTTTTCCTTCCCCTTTATCCCCATTGAGTGAATTGTGACAAACAACAACAATTTCAGATGTTACTGAGATACAACAAGGTTTCACATACCTCGATGAGATATTTGAAAACAAGGAAATTACAAAATAAAAAAAAAGACCTACAAGTATTGTTGGTAAGTAATATCATATTCAATCATAAAGTTTAGGTGTAAACACATTAGAAAGCAAAATATGAAACTCACTACAATGTTTCATAAGTCACTTATTCGAAGTGTAAAACAGTGTAATCTTTTGCTAATTTTCCATTCAAACAAACATTACATCCAATTTCCTGCTAGAGAAATAATTCAGCCTTTCAAGAACAGAAAGGGAGGAGCAGTGCTAAAATCAGATAAGTGCGGGTTACACAGCAGTCGATTAATCTGTCTCATCACCATCCATCAGAATGACTATAATCCTAGCGGTTAAGCCTTTCTCATTGCAGCCTTGCCTCTCTATAAGTCTGAGGTGAAGAAATTAAAAAAAGGTACTTGTTCTAAAATGTTGTGAACTGATTTATCTTAAGCATTATATACCATAGGTATTTTCAACTACATTCAGTATGTGGCTCTGCGAGAAGAGCTCATGCAGTACGCTACATGTCACATTTATTCTAGTGCCATCAAACGGTTCATTGAGTATACTGGGTTTTATGAGCATATATATGGCAAGCAAAAATAAATGAGTTACTGTTATGTAACAGTTCTTATTTCAGGAACATCTCCCATTTAACAGAAAGTTACAGCATGGGTCAGCATCTATGAATCACTACTCACATCTACGATTTGTTGAGGGATTCAAGAAGGGTGAAAGAATGAAACAAAATGGCAGTTCAGTTGGTAAATGCAGGCATGATTAGAAATATGGTTGTGTGACTTTCAAGACCAGTTGCAAGTTAGAAATATAAAGTTCTTCAGTTCCACAGCAACTAGAACTACAGTATAAGCTAGATGCTGTTAAATTAATACATAAGTATTTCTCTATGATGATAAACAAGTCAAAGCAAGATCACAATCCTAAAACTCAGTGAAAGCTATATAAATTATGTAAGCTTGAATTAACATATGATTTAAGCAAAAGAAAATAAGTCGAGGTATGATTACTTTATTTGGCTTATTGTGTTTCAGTGATCAAATTAACTGTCGTTATTTGTGTCAACATTGCGATTACAAATTTCACTTGCTTTACGACTGGAATGAGATATTTACATACCCATACAAAAAAAAAAATTGGCAAGAAGGGAGAGGCTAAATCAGCAGAAAAAGCTGTTTCATTTGGTCAGCTGTTTCCAATAGTACGCAAGAAAAGAGTTGACTGACAAGAGGCTCATTTATGCAGTCTGGTGTCCTTGAAAGATTTACACTGCACTGCATTCACATGTGCATGTTGTATGCAATAACTGCTTAAATATTTATATTGCTATATGTGTAATCTTACTTCAGAAAATTCAATAGGGATGGCAGCAAACACCTCTGACAAGACAGAACAAACAACCATGCAGCAATCAGTACAAAACATGCTGAAAAAGCCTCACCAAGGTAAAAACTATATTTGTTCCTGCAGGTTTAATGTTAAAATGTCTATATGCCTAATTTTTTTGATCCATGAAAATGCAGGTTTCATGATAAAACATTACATCTACATATGGATTTTAGAGAAATGTAATCTTTCCTTCATTGGACTGTTTACAATCTTTGCTAGAAGATGGGTGAGGCCTGTAACATTCTTCGCTCATTTTGTTAATCCCAGCTGTTCTGGGCTTAGCTGTGTGTGATGTGACTCCGCTCTCTGCTATCTACTTGTTTTTAAGTAAAACAGGCACATGTTTCTCTCAATCTGGCACTTTCAGTTCCAGGCGTCATCCCATTAACCTTGGGATAAACAGCCGTGCCTGTGCTACCATGGCAATGCTGACAGAATGGCGATTGCCTTGTCATTTCCGTTTTGTCCCCTGCAGTGAAAGCACGCATGCTGTATGCCGGCTGGCAGACCTCCCAGCATTGGCACACTAGCACTTGCAAAAATCTACGCTGATCAGTCCATATGTATGAGTACCACTGACAACAAAACATGGCCAGAAGATAGAAGGCACAGTGTCAGCAGTAAGAAGGGTCATACCAGTTGTATAGATGAAGTGCAAAGGAAGATCATCCTACGTGTATGCTGCCTAATCTGTTCAGTGAATGCAGGCGCATCGCATAAAATTTTGAACAACATTCCTGCTGTCAGTTTCAATATGCTGATAACACTCCAGATGGTGGAGACGCACACACTGCAGCACTCAGGAGTATCAAATGTCCAGGTTAGACAACTGATGAGCTCAACTCTTGTATGATGTTCAGACAAGCCAGAGGAGTGAGTAGACGTAGTTGGCAATCAGACAACTGCTGAAAAGCGTGTTTTTTTCCTCATATCATTCTAAAATAATGGTGTTATATTAAATATTCGCATTGTTTAATATAGCACTGTACTCGCAACAGATTGCAGAATACAGCACTATACACCAAAATAGACCCAACACAGCAGCAAGCGTGAGTGGTCACTTAGGGGCCATACAGTACTCTAGCAGCATTACAAAGGTTGGTGCTTTCAATTTTACTTACTTTCAAAGCGAAATGGTATACCTTTGGTATATTCTTCAGTGAGGATGTTGTCGCGCCCTTTGGGCAAAGGTTTTATAAGCACAACTCACAATGTGCAAAATAACTATTTTATTTTTGACCAGTCTGACATCATATTTGGCACCAACTGTATTTGTTTAAGATGACAAGAGACAATGCAATGCTGACATGTAACAGGTATAATGTTAACCTATATAATAACCTTAGTTTAACATGTTAGCATGGTAACATCATCTAATTAGAGTTAAAACACAAGCTAGAGCTAAGGCTGATGGAAATATCATTACTTTGCAATTACCAAAGACCTGCAAAACTAGTAAACAAAGATTAATGAGACTTGTCAGTCTGGACCAAGGTTATGGACCAACCAGAGGACTACCCAGTGTACCATCTATAGAATGTTGTCACCAGCACATATTTTCTTTAACATGTTTTTGTTTGATTTGCCTCAAAGAAATATGATTTTTTTTAATTAAAACACCAATACATAGAGAGGTTAACCAAATTATATATAGATTTTGAAGATTGGATAGGGCCTTCATTGTACCTGTAGAGAACATTTAAGGGCATATATATTAAAAATGAAGTTTTAGGCATGGCAAGTAAAAGGCACTAGTCTGTCACACTATGAGCATTTTACAGTCCTATCTTCAGTAAACTGCTAAGACAGAGTTCCTTTGCATAAAACAAACCGACAGACTTTATCCCTTTGTTCCACTTTCTCTGTGTCAGGCAGATCTCCTTACATGCTTCCTGGCAGCTCTGTGACCTAATGGCTGCGATGTGCAGGAAAGAGAGAGTGAGCTTGGAGCAAAAGCTGAGACAACTGAGGGGAGAAAAAAAAAGCCAATTCACTTTAGTGAATGATGCTGATTGTGAGTGTTTAGCAATTAAGCTAAGATGGTCTACAGTTCATTGTCCTTTCTTGGATTCACTACAGTGGGGGTCGGTCTAACACCTTTATTTTCTTTGCTGTGTGGGATTATGGTATAATTTTAAGACACAAGAGGCTTGTTTTAAAGAAAAGGAACAGAGGGGAATATCTACCATAAACCTTTGATTGCAAATGAGACTGAATATATTGGAAACTGTATCAGACTGCATGCAACTGCAATCAAAGCGAGGAAACTCATTCTGGCAAAACTGGGGCAGCCAATTTTGGTGAGTGACTGTTCCAGAGTATAAATGGGGTCATGCTGCCAAAACTACCAATGTTACACCAGAGTGAAATAAGTGACTAAACAACATTTCAACCAAAGACAGAGCCTTTTTTGCTAGTGTTCAACAACAGAAATGTAATGAATAAAAATTGGTACTCTTAGAAGTTTCAACATGTCCACAGATGTCTTACCAAGACATATATGGGAAACTTTCAGGTAACTGGAAGGCTGTTTATGAAAGTGAATCATTAGTTGCAACAATTAGATTTCTATCTCCTGTACTCTCAAAAGGAGTTTCTTGTCAGAATCTTTTACTGACTAATCTGCATAAGACGACTCAATTATCAGTGAACCATGAAGGTACAAACCATAATGCCCTCAGTGGGCGTCAGTATGCTTCAAAGAGAAGTGAAGGGATATGTGAATAAGAACAGTCAACCCAGGAACTGCAAAACAAGAAAATAATTGCAGTCGGCTTCCCCACTTTTAAAATCTTTTTCTCAGCGTTCTCAACCAATATCCACTTCTCTTAGTGAGATCTAGTACTTGGTATATCAGTGCAGTTTGCAAGAATTCAAAAAGGCATCTGGGGGTCACTGTGGGGTACATGGAGGGTGATGCATGAGTGAGACTTCAGTTACACTTCACCAAATTAAATGTGAATTTGCTTGACCTTGTCAATTCTGTGATGAACAAAGGGGTAGAGGCAAGCAAGTACACCAAAAATGTCTCTATTCACAGTACTGTAGTGACACTGGCTCAACGAGGAGAATTAGAAAGCCAGAGAAAGCTAATAAAAAAAATGGTAACATTTGGTCTCCTGAGAAAAGCAGTTAAAATATAAATAAATCACTCAATCAATCAACCCCAAAAAGGAGGGGAGGCACACATCTGTAAGACAGTGTAAATTTCACAGTTAAACCTTCCCCAAAAGATCAGCTGATCTTTTGTGTATATGTGCACCTTATTTAATGCAGGTGATACTTGTACATCATGTAGACTCAGAAGGTGTCTACATACAAACAAACAGTTGAGTTGCTTTATAACAAAATAGTGCAAACACAAAATTTGCAACTGATAATTGAGCATTAAAGGGTTGTGTCACTTTGAGCAGGGTTGGCTTTGTTTGGACTAATTAAAAAAAATTAAGATTCTGCAGACATTACAGTGGAAAAGACTATTTTCAGGACTGTCATAAGGAAACATACTTAATTGATGAGAAACAGTGTGAAAGAAAGAAAGAAAAGTAACAAAAAAGCAAATAAAAGAAAAGTAAGCAAATAATTAAGTTTTTCATTATAGATTAAATTGTAGTTTAGGTTTTGTTGTATTCCATGATATGTTTACAGCTAATAGATGTCTGGAAGTTCAATATGTACAGTATGCCGTAATTTATAAAAGTAATATGAAATGTAACATTAAGTCTTGATAGAAGCTTCATCATGAAATAAACTTAATATTAAATTAAATTTGCTATGTGTGCTTCTATAAATAATGCATTAAACTCTGTACTTGGTTTCCATGTTAACTAGATTCCAGTTTTAACAATAATTCTGTAAAAGTAACAACCTATAGACTTATAATTATCTAACAGAAAAAAATGCTTATGCAAAATTGTGCACCACATTATAGACCAACCATTTACTTGTTATTGTAGCTGATGGACACGATCTTGTAGCCAGTAATGGTTTTGCCATAAGTTGTGATTTTTAGCAACAAAAACCAATATCCAATAATCATTAGATCCAGTGGGTCATTAATCCATGTCTAACAATTTAAGATTAATTTTGAAGTTGTACTCCCTTTTGTCTATGCTGCAGGTCATATACTGACCCATTTTTTTAAATAACAGGAGGCCAAATGCTTTAGAATTTAGTGATGAGTGACATGATAAGACATAGGTTTCATTAAGAGATTGTCCTTTCAGTTTCAATCATACGCCTTTCTCTGACTGCTTCTTGGGGTGGTACGACATGGTAGCTGCTTGCCAAGTCTGGAAGATCAGCATTCATATATCATCCTCTACAACTACAGCCAAAGTCACCACTACGCCTCTAACAGACTCTACCGAAGGCTTTACTCTGCTGCTATCCATCTGCCATGGAGGTTGTAGGCCAAATTAATTTCTTGTACAGTCCTCAAGCACAAACAAGTTTTCTGACACTGAATTAGACACAGAGTGCTTTGGGTTTAACTTGCCTTCTTAAAAGCTTTGCCTTCTTCAAAACAGTCGGCTTTTCCAAAATGCGAACAAGCTTGCTGGTTCATCCAAAAAGAATCAACCACTATGGTCATCACAAAAAGAAAAAAAAAAAATGATGAAGCTAACCTGTGTCAAGGAAAACCTTTTCTCCTGCGGCGGGATTCCCTGTGACCAATTAACAGGACTGAAACCAAATGTTCCAGAGAGAGAAGTGTAGGTTAAATGCCTTATCTCAAGGGAAGTAATAATCACAAACTAGAAAGTGATGAACCCATAAGATGGAACTATGATAGGAATGGGCTCTTTTAAAGCCTGTTCACAAGTCTAGCCAATCTGCCTTTTCCAGTGGAAAGTAATTGTTGGAGAGTGGTGGTTTGGAGGAGAGGGCTGACACAGGAATGAACTCGCTCTTCTAAAAGTAACTAGCTAAATTAAATCATTTAGAATCAAGACAAATAAGAAGTTTCCTCATACAGTGAAGATCAGTGACTGGAAGTAATGCACATTAATGTTACTGACTGGCCGTTAATTGGTCTACTGAATTTACTGCTACTGTCCTTTAGTCACAGTCTAGAAAGCCACAGCTTCACAAGAGCAGGCAGAAAAAAAGGAGTCTTATAAGTTAATAGATCCTTTAAGAAAGTCACTAAGATTTCAGATTGATGTAATCATAATGATAAGAGAATTAAAAACTAAGAAAAGTCTATACACAACCTAGCGAGATGAGTACTTTTTATTCTGCTTTCTTGTAAAGTGCCATCAGCATCCTGTGACATGTTAGAGGAAGTGACAATAATTGACAGGTAATACTGAGCGTCCAGCCGCTACCAGACACTAGAATCTCATTTAGCTTGAAGCAAGCCATGTTGTGTTTGCAGTAAAACATGTGCTGTGTGACTTAAAAACCTGGAGACTTTCCCTGTTTGTAGGTTAGTAGTAGTAGCACTAGTAGTAGTAGTAGTAGTAGTAGTAGCACTAGTAGCACTAGTAGTAGTAGTAGTAGTAGTAGTAGTAGTAGTAGATGTTATTTAATTGGCTTAAGGGCTGAGAGGTAACAAAATTAAAACACATCCATAAACGCGGCTGTTGTACAAACCAAAGTAAAACATTTTCATTAACTTTAAGTCCATTCTGCTTTTAGGTTACATAAGAGTTTCTTTGAAGCATTATCTTAACCCAGACATGTCTCATTATGCAATTAGCAGCATGACCTCATAACCCGCACTCCACCCGAACATTCAAGATCTGAGCTTCACTTCCAGCCTGGGTCTGTAGGAGAGGGTGGAGGAAAAGACAAACAATGCATTCACCTCTGCCCATAAAACAACGTGTCTCAGTAAGTGCTCTGAACGACAAAGGGCACCTAATGTTTATCTACTGAATCATTCAGTGTTGTTAAGCCTCAAATTATTAGATATACTGTACATTTTCAAGTTGATTATTCATGTAATTTAGATCAGAGTTTAAAATATCATCTGCCCTTTATAACTAATAATAGCAAGCAGTAACTTTTTTAAACCCATATAAACATCAAGCATTGAAACGAGATAGTCCATTAGGCACCTACATGAGCCCTAAAAGTGGATTCAAGATTCAAGACCTTTGTCATTGTGGCAGCACAACAAAATTACAATTATGCCAACCTCACCTGGTGCGTGACACAAAACAAGACAGTGACACATAGAAAAAGTAATAAATAAATAAATAAATAAATAGCACTGGACTATCATTGCTATAAAAGGACAATTAACGAGGGTACAAGCACCAGAAACACTGGTATCGTAATGAATTGCCTTCTGCAAAACTGACAATATTCAAATCAAAGTCTAAATAAGCTCATTGTCTGACTATGTCAGTGTGAGACTATACAAGCATTGATTTCAGGTGGTCTTGCTGAGTTCTGAGAAGAAGGCATCTGATAAGAATGGCGCCACAGCCGTCTCAGAGCCTGAGCTCAATCTTTAATCAGGGGTCATTGTGTTCCACACAGCAGCCCCAAACACATAAAAGCAGGTAGAGGAAGTGCTAAATCATACAGGCATTGGGGTCTAATTGGCCACCAGAATGAGCTCCAGCCAAAATATTGTTTTCCCTTGGCGCTATCTGCTTCCATCTCGTGGGCTTTCATAGAAACTGTGGCTTCCTGTTCTTGGGTGTTGGCCACTGCATAAGTACAACATCCCCTAGTCTGTAAAAATAATCTTCAGGACCTTGTGTAAAGAATAAGAGGGACAGAAATACATTCTGTCCCATGAGGAAGAGCTTCCCCTACAATTCAAAAGCTCTAACAGTTCCCCCTTTAATTTGGCAAAGAGCCAGCAAGCCAACAAATGCTTCTGTCACTTTGAAAGAATCTCTGGATGGTCAGCACGTAATGAAGTATATTACATTTATTCAAAAAAGAAAAAAATAGCATTGCTCAAGTTGTTGGCATGCTACATAAAGATACTGAAAAACTGTTACTTCAAACACATTTCAGATGTACTGTGCTAAAGAGTGTGGTGTGAGTAAAAGATGACGCAAGACAATGAATCACTGCAAACTTAACCCTAGTATGAAAAATTCCCAAAATAATCAGTTTATATATACACTCAGGGCTGATTAAACTCACTGTGGGTTCCATTTCTCTACTCTTGAATACAATGAGCGTTACACAACTAACACAACTAGTGAAGAGATCAGTGCTATTTGTGTCTGTTTATTTCCAAAGCAGGTCAGTGTACAAGAATTAGCAGCCCTCAACTGTGTGGCTCCTTTATTGTAATAATACAATATCATAAAAACATGCCGGTGGAAAGTCATTACGCTTTTACACGTTGGTGTCCATTTACTGAAATGTACAATTTCTACTGATCTTCAGTTATTTTATTTTGTAATTTGAATTCATTTACATTGTTTTGTAATAAAACAGACAATTTACTGTTAATCGTTGTGACCCAACCTGCTGCTTTACTGGCACCAGCTCTTTAAGTTGACTTGGCAAAGCAGGCTCTTAGTTTCAGATTAACTTGTTTGAATCAAGAATGCTTTGTCATTTGAACACTTGTTGTAAAAAAAAAAAAAAAAAAAAGTGTTCCAGAAGAGAAATCTGTTCATTATTCTTGTGCATTTACCTTGTCAAAATAGGAGCTAACTGGAAAAAAGGTCAACATTATCATAAACATACATGAACCTTTTTAAAGCATTGTATGTAATATAATGTAGTTCACCAGCAACATCATTTGGGCCAAAAATAAGCTGCCTAAATGTAGTTTTGTGAGGAATTATGCTGGAAAGGGTGACAGCATTTTTAGCTTCAGAGTATTTGAATATCTAGCTATGCAATTTAAAACTGACTACGAATTGTGATTTTGGAAGTACTGTATTTTATGTAGTTTTCTTATAACACACTTTGTGCTAATTTAAATTTTTAGCTAAGAATTACAAACCTTATGATTATCTGGATAATGACTAGGTTTGAGAGAGTGGGGTTGTGCATAACTAAAATAAATAAACCAAATGATTAAAAGCCCTTTCCTCCCAACTTTATAGTTGTTTTTCTTGCACGTTTAAAAGTTGTTTTTCCACACAAAGAGCAAATGTTTTCTCTCTGGGTTTTGCCCTCTGTGTATCAGTGCACATTGAAAGCAATCCAACACTGCATCACTGTAAGGAAGCCTCTTGCTAATTGTAAACAGGAGAGGGTGGTGAGCACTCTGTTGAGCAGAACACAGATCTCCTCTGTAGAGCCGCAAAGTGAAACACTGATTAGTGATGCTACATTACTCTGCTTTGTCCAAGGGCAACTGTTTCATATCAGCCAACTCCCGGAAACACAGACGCTAACCTCAGCACTCATAAATGCCCTGCAGCTGTGTGTGATGGACGTTTTAATATAAGAGAGAGTGATTGTATTCAAATCACAGTCAAAATTACACTAAGGGATAATTAGCATTTCAGGAGTAGTAGTAGTAGTAGTAGTAAATGGAGATGAAGATGAAGCACTGAGGCTGAAGTATATAGATATGCTAATATGGGAAGCCATCTGTGCTATACGCATTTATGTTAGTGATGGTCCTCAGAGCAAACACTAAATAATCAGTCCTGCATACTCTTACTGCAGAGGGGGCAGTGGTAGATGCCTGCCTGAGGGCCCTAATTCCAGGGACTGAGGGACGAAATGGTATGAGGCTGAAATGACTGTGGGTCACTGTACAGCGATAAACCAGAACAAGCATAAGGAGGCTGCCGTCTCTCAGGGGGAGAGAGGTTGTGAGACAAGCAGAAACCTCTCACTTACCTGCCTGTCTGTGCATCAGGATGACCCCACAGTATGAGGTCAGGACTAAGCAGACCATTAGCCACAGTCTGCAGGTGGAGGTGAAAGATCTCCACCCACACAGTGCCCCACTCCAGATGACATGTTATCTGGAATTATATTTCACCAGCTTGTATTATTTTGTAAGAGCTCCTATATTAAGCCTTTGGTCCTACAGTGCCATTTTTATGGTGTGAAAACCAGAAAATGTCTGGCAGTTAGAGTCAGTACAATATGTACGTCTTCCTTACAAGATGTAGGAAAGAAAAACTGTCTCTAACATTGGTCAAAGTTTCTATATCGATATAGGTTGTGAATTATATTGTGAAAAAAGCATGAATATTAAACATGTATACAAGCTGCCTGGGACAGAGATCCATTGTCTACCCTGGTATAACCACCTCCTACAAGGCTATGCCCTCTTCTGTTTACCCACTAGTATTAACAGAAATAAATGTGCAAAAACACACGTTCACATTCAGGGGAGAGATTCACTGGAAAAAAGGAAAGAGAAAAACAAATGACTGAGTTACTTTAAGTATGGCAAGAACTAGTTGCACTTGTTAACTCACTAACTAGAAGCAAAGCAAAAACATGAACTCACATCACACCAAGTCCTAAGCATTTTCCGAGGTTGCTGTTGCTACAGTGTCCAGGTAATGAATGCAGTAGAATGGCTGTCTATAGCCAAAGTTTGGACGATTGTCTGGGGAAGGTCACAAAGTCTCCACTTTTAATAAGCGTTTTCCTCTTTGGTTCATGAACTCCCTAAAGAGATACATCCAGCAAAGCCCAAGCTAACTCAGCCATTATTGTGGGATATTTAGGTACCGGAGCAAAACAGACAGCGATGGGCCATCTTAGAATAACCTTCTTGGCACGGGTAAACACCACCTTTAGCCAAATTATCTTTTCGATTTCTGCCTGTAAAGTTTGACCTGCACTAAACACACACGTTTTTATTTGCTCCTGTAGTGAACAGTCTGCATGGAGAAGCCTCTGCAGAGCCAAACCCTTATTTTCTCAGCTTATTCACATGGTTGCAGTCATTCTTTGCTTGGATTTTTCCTTCGCCAAGCCGAGGGCTGAGGCAGAGGTACGTTTTCAGTGCTGTATGTTTTTCTGTTTTACTGGCTGTCAGGCCAGACTTCCTAAAAACTACCAAGCCAAATTTCATGAAACTTGTGGTTGTGGAGCATGGTTATAAAGCAGCCCATTAAATTTTGGTTTGGATCCAGACTACTTTATTTAAATTTGCAAAATGTGGCATTTGCCTTGGCATTGGATAGGCTCTCTCTAAGTGTCCTTCCAGTTAAAGCTCAACAGAGCAGAGAATGTGGCCATGTGTAGTTACACGTGTCAGTTAGTAGATGCAGAGATGGAAGAAAGAGGAAGAAATGAAAACTGAAGGAAGATGAGAGAGCAACAGTGTAGTGTTTTAGCCTTGGGTACCCCGAAACCGCTAATTAGGCCACAAACTCCCAAGATTGCACATGACCACATCCCAAGATGAGTGTTTAAGCTAAGCACAGCGAGCAGCCATTTTAAATCAAGCCTTAATCCAGCCTCTGTCTCCCCCTCCTCACTACCCCACGGCACCCACAAGCAAAGTGCTGCTCAGAAGTGAGATGTGGTCAGCATTAGGAACGATAGATGAGGAGGGGAATTTAAGAACAGAAACTAGGCGGGCGCTCACATAAAGAGGCAGAAAATTGATTCCTGAGGAGAGGTGAATGCTGCTGAAAAATCGGCTGAATTCATTTCAAAATAAAATTGCTGTAGGCAAAATAAGAGTTTGAAAAACAACAAATTCTCAATTCCCCTTCACAGACTCCATTTTTTCTACCTTTACTCCACCTTACACATACTAACACATGCACTAAGAGATCAAAGTCCATCTTATTTTAAGTTCTAGAGCAATGAAATTAAAGTACAAGCTTGGTGATGTCAGCAAAGTAGCTAATGGATATTACTGAAGATGCTGTGGTCACATGGATGATTGATAAAGTGGTCCTTTGCCCTCTGGCTTTAAAGTTTCTTTTTCCTGCTGGATGCTGGAAATGTATTGCAAAAAAAGGAAATAAATGGCTTTATTTATATTCTGAGTAAAGTGGACACATTAGCACACTCTTTTCCCCAAAAAATTATTTTTTTCTCAATTCAATCAAAGGTCCTTTTATAAACCCTTCTTACTGCAGGAGTATCATTTTCACCTTTCAGCTTTAAACTACAGAAAATGAGTGAAAATCAGAGAGGATGTTTGGGTACTGCACAAAGAGTTTAGACTCACACATTTTAGAATGCAAAGAACAGCTTCTACTCCAATAATTTCATGATACACCTACATTATTTATTACCCCTTGAAGGTATATGAGCTCCAGGTTAAATCAGTCATGAGACTCTGCAAGACAAAGGATGACAGGCCTGAGTGATCTTTCTTCTGCCTGCTACCGTGAGAATATGAAGCTGGGTCATCCTAAATTAAAATAAATGTCTTTGTGTTTGCAGAAAGATAATGGTGCCAGTTGTTTGAAGTTCATGGTAGCACTTTACAGGGATTATATTTAGTTTTCTTAAGTCAGCAATACAATAATAGCTATAATTCATAAAGCAAAGTTATAGACATTAACCCAATCACCAAAATCTCATACATACATTTTAATTACAGAAAGAAAAAAAAAGACAAAACAAGATATCACACATCCCATAGGCGCAATTAGCTCAGAAAATACAGTGCAAAAAAGGGCTGAACCACTGTGAGCTACGGCCCTCTCTATGCTCAGCTCACATCCTCAGCAGCTATTACTCTTGCAGTTGTTCTGCAAGCTAAGCAGGGACAACAATGGCTACATGTTTACACAGCAAGTGTCCTTATAATTTAGAATCTAGACAGAAATCAGTGTAACTCAGTAAAGTAGAGATAGCAGCACAGCATAAACAATCTAACAAGCCCAGGAAAGCCAGCGAACTACAACCAGTACTAAACCTCATCAGCTGCTTCTATTCAGTTACTCATTGGTTTGAAGGTCTAAGTACAATTTTCTGCCAACATACCTCACCACACTTGAACAAATGATTATAAATCAAACATTGTTTTAGAATTCAAGGGAAGCATTACACATCTTCCAAAATTGTGCCATTATGCCACTATTATAGCCTTGCCCCCTATAGTTAACTCCTCACCTCTGGGGGGGATGTGCACTCATTACAAAGTAAGTCATCATGATTATGAGTTTAAAAATTTGCTGAACTGCAATCTAGCTCATTCTAGCTCATCAGCATAACCATATTAGAGAGGAAACCTGTGGGCTGGCAATCTCACACTTCCTCAATATTGCAATCCCAGCAGGCCGAGCATGTCCGCATCCATTAAGTTGGACCTGAGCCACCCACTAAGCCTAATATGGTGCCACAAGGCACACTAACACTATCTGACGTCTGAAATTTAATTAATTAGGTTTACACAACAAACATGTCAGTCCAACGCATCAATCTGCCCTAAACAAGGAAACCAGAAAATTTGGCTGTGCTTATCCCAGTTGTTGTACTTTCAGCTCTTTGCTTTATGTATCCCGGTGGTGTCGGCCAAAGACGGTGTTCTCTGGACATATCAATGTATAAACACAAGCAATTAAGTTCTACAGAAACTCCTTCATGCAGTATTAGCTCGGGGTGTAGGAATCCCTAATTTATTTCAATTCTTAATATATTTACCTCATCTAGAAAAAGGAAACAGATTGTCAGAGGCAGTGGGAAGTAAGATGATTTGGAGCTCAATTCTGCTAAATTGGTTGCTGCCAGTGTGATACATCATGGAGAATTAAGATGCCTCTCCCCCAGCACAGAACTTCGGCAGCCATATTGGCACATCTGTCAAGAGCCCACCCTTGACAGAGACAAATAGACCAATTCTGGCACAGGAAGGCTGATCCAAACTGCTAGCAATAACCAAGATGAATAATGAGCCAGCTTGGTCCCCTCGCAAAATTCATTTTTAATAATTAGTGTTCTTGCACCTCTCATTTTCTCTGAAAATGAGTGCAGGTACATCTACAGGTTGATACACACATCAGCAAGACTGGAGGAATATAGATGATGTTGTGTTAAGCTTCCATCATCACGTAGAATGCCTGTGACTATAAATGCAGGGTGTAAGACAGATGAATCTCTCTCTGTACTCCTAGGAGGAGGAAATTAATCAAGTCGCTCTGTGGGTAGGCAGTAAAAGAATCTCTCAGGATGAGCACAACAAAGTTCAGGAGGACCTTACATTTCACAAATAGAATACTGTAAAGGAACGCAGTTGTTACTGTCAAAACAAAGGGAAAAGTGGAGGAAACGCTGCAGCGCGGGGCAAACTGATTCCTGCAGTTCACACAGAAGTTAGGATTGCAGGTCAGAGGAGTGAATGTGATAGAACAGCTGCTTTTCCGGACACTCAACATGTGTCATTAGACAATTACGTTTTTCAAGAAGCTACCAATATGCAAGTGTGAATAGACAACAATGCACTCATTTGAATACTTGTCATACCCTGTCGGTGTGTGTTTCTGATAAAAGCTGCTCTGACTAGCTGCTTCAGGATCTACTATGCATTTAGTATTTTTATTATTACTCTGTGCACCCTGTACCAACTAGCACTGATCGAGCATACGCAGGCCCTTAGGGAGGTTTCACATATATGTACCGCTTCAACGCTTGACAGTGGGCGTGTCTGTTTGGTGGGGAAGCAATCTCTGCTTGTTGTGAGCTAACAGAGGTTTGATCAGCAGCTAGGATAAGCCAAAATAGCTCAAAAACAATATGGTGATTACTAACAGAAAAGTTCACCTTCTCCTTCATGATGTCCAACGATGGGTTGCAAAAGTAACTACCTCTTTCTCTGGATATTTTCATGTCATGATCTGAGTAGGTAGCAGCCACACTGGGGTATTTAATTAAATGCAAGTTTAACTTCACGTTGAGAAAAGTTAAATTTCTTCTAACTTTTCATCGCAAGCAGCACCAGCAAAGCAAAGCAATTCAATTCAGCAATGATCCCATCCCATTCAAAATGAAAGCTGTGTTTTAAAGCCTGAAATACATACGTGTGAACCCTCCCTTAGTGGAGTAAGCAAAGAGAATCAGTGTGGACACTTCAATAGACTGGAATTTGTGAATGGCCTGTGGGCGGGTGTGCACAGCAGTTAGGTGACAGATCTGTTTAAAGTGTAACGACTTACTAATGCACATTTTCACATGGTTAACACAAACAGATTGGATAACTAGAAAACCCCCTTCTGAGATTGTTAGTAATATCAGTCACTTTGATTGGAAACTCAAATGGCATAATGTCTATTTAAAAATGTCATTGGACTGTACTTCAATTGGAAATTAAATTCAACTGTAATTTCCAGCTGACATTCAAAGTATTTCATTCTGGCAGAAATCAGATTAAAAACATTTTTTGTGTTAATTCGGAAAGCAAAATGATTTTTTTCTTTTTTCTTTTTTTTTTTTTTAACGTCACCATT
>VUQI01048086.1:2694-39516 GCA_015106735.1 Paratilapia polleni | reverse complement strand
TAATTCTCTCTCTATATATATATATCTCTCTATATATCTATCTCTCTCTATATATATATATATATATATATATATATATATATATATATATATATATATACAGACATATACACATACATACACACACGCACACACACACACACACATACACACACACACACACATAGATAGATAGATAGATCGATATGGATATCTATATCTATATCTATCTATCTATGTCCAATATCCAGCCAGAATTATGCCAGAAGATTGTTGATGGCTACCAAAAACCTCTGCTCGGGGTGCAACTTTCTAAGGGAAAATGTTTCCACCCTGGAAAAAGAACAGTTCAAAAAAATCATCAAAAGCCTAAAATTACCATGGCATTCATGCCCATGATGAGTGCATGTAAACGTTGTCCACTATCAGTCAGCTATCAGTTAGCTATCAGTTCACATTTGAATGGGGTCAAGTTGGAAATTACATGCAATCTGCTTGTGATAATACGACGATTAACTGTGATCAGCAAAAATCACAGAAATTAACTACATTCACTTACATTACTTACATTGACTTACATTCAGATTCTAGCCAGTACCTCATAGATTTGGAACAGAAATTCAGAAATTCCTCCACAAATAGTTACATAGTTGGTGCAGGATGGTGATTTAACTGTAAACCGACATACACTATATTGCCAAAAGTATTTGCTCATCTGTCTTCACACGCATATGAATTTGAGTGACATCCCATTCTTAATCCATAGGGTTTAATATGATGTTGGCCCACCTTTTGCAGCTATAACAGCTGCAACTCTTCTGGTAAGGCTTTCCACAAAGTTTAGGAGTGTGCTTATGGGAATTTTTGACCATTCTTCCAGAAGCGCATTTGTGACGTCAGACACTGATGTTGGACGAGAAGGCCTGGCTCGCAGTCTCTGCTCTAATTCATCCCAAAGGTGTTCTATTGGGTTGAGTTCAGGACTCTGTGCAGGCCAGTCAAGTTCTTCCACACCAAACTCACTCATCCATGTCTTTATGGACCTTGTTAGTTAGCGACCTCTGCACACTATGCGCCTCAGCATCCGCTGACCCCGCTCTGTGATTTTACATGGCCTACCACTTCATGGCTAAGTTGCTGTCATTCCCAATTGCTTCCACTTTGTTATAATACCACTAATGGTTGACTGTGGGTTATTTAGTAGCGAGGAAATTTCACGACTGGACATCTGTCTGCATTTATAAATTAGACAGAAATGGTTTGCAAACCTTTGCCAATCTGTCTGAGAGTGATCAGACTGGGATTCTTTGGAGACTGATTACCTCCCACCAGACAAACTGTGCAATCACCTTGCAATCGAAAGCTGGTCGCTGCACCTGCTTGCCATCAGTTGCCAAATGCAAACAAAAAATTCAATGCAATCACTGGGCAACCACCAATTTTTCCTAGTCGCAAGGAGGTTGCCACCCTATTTTTACTCTAGTGTGACTTAGCTATTATGACACTACAGACAAGCTTTAAAGTCAATTCTTGATCAAAAGCAGAGAACTCTGTTTCAATCTTAACCATCCTTAAAATGCAACAAAAATTTTCAACATCTACAATTCAAGTGGACAAAATCCAACTGCTGAGGAAAATTAAATGCCAAAGTTTAAAGTTCCCAAACATCTCCTGAACAGCCACAACGGTGAGACTGTGGTCATTTTTGAGGTCCTTGGTCTTCATGAACTGCACTGAATTATTACTAATGCTTGGGAATATTAAGGCTGCTCTGATATGGTAGTCAACAAAAACTGAGCTTATAACCATCACAAAGGCAGAATCCTTTTCAATATTCTTACTGATATTAGAATATGGATTATATTAGATATGTAATGGTTCTGAAACCAAGCCCAAATCCACAATACAAACATCCACATGCCTAAATTATACATGCTACTAACCTGCTCAAGTTCAAGGTAAAAACATAACCATGGATTTGGTGAATTGTTACACCCCTAGTATACAACAGTATACTACAGATAATAGCATTGTTATCAATACTAATGGTTTAATTTGGGCTCTACCTAAGACAGTTAAAAGTTTACATTATCAGCACCTTGCTGAGCTCACCTCACCACATTTTGCTAATCTAACTGGTGGGGTTGAAAACTGCTAGGTTCTTCCCTGGCTGTGCTGCATGCCTGTGGCGGTAAACCCCCATCAATTACCTTCTACAATCTGTTTCATGCTGAACACGAAGGAATGTGTCAACACCCCACAATACTGCTCTGCACACACATGAAAGCCTGGCCATCCAAACAGAGTAAAACCTCTGACAGCATAAATTACTGGGCGGAAAAAGGTGAAGGCGCTGAACATGTATCAAGCCTCGTCTACTGTCAGAGACAGGAGACAGGGAAACAAAGGAACCCACAGTAGCTGAACAAAAATAGAGAAGGATGTAAAATGTGAGGTGGAGGGGATAAGAAGAACAGCCAATTGTAATGGACCAAAAAACTGGGCTGGCGATAGGTGGAAAAGTCATCTAGTGGTGTCTTTTAAGGCATTGTCAGCTCCCATAAGAGTAACTTCCTGTTTACCATGGTAAACAGGAAGCAAAAATAGCCTTCAGTTATGTGTGGTGGCAAGACAAACAACTGCCAGCACAATCCAGTGTGCTCATTGTGTAGTTGTGGAAGAGGAGCTGTGGAACTGTTTGATGAGGGATATGTTTGGGTGCCTCCGCCATTGTTCGGCACAGTTGAGAATCATTTATCACAATAGGAGCACCTGGTGTTCAGAAAAAGCTTTAACAGAGCAGGAGCTGGAACACCACAACCAGAGCATCTTAGCTAACAAAGAGGGTGAAAATAGCAACATCCTTCTCCACATCTATCACTGTTCCTCTTCACATCTCACTTCTCTTCCTCTCTCCATCTCAGCTTTTCCCTCCCTTTCTCAGCTGCTTTTAACATGCCTCCATCTCCCCATGTTAATTTGCTGCTTCAGTGACACGCATCATTGGGGGAGTCATTTCTAATAACCCCGCCAGCCCCCGTACAAGTGCCTTTGAGTCATGCGCTGAGATGTCATTCAAATTATTAAGCATAATGGTGACAATGATGCATTCCTAAAGCCTTGCTTCCTTCCTGACATGACTGCAGTAAGCTCAACACAGCTAACCAATCCTCCAACATTTTCCCTCCCCCCATCCCCTTCACAGATGAACCCCATGTCCCCATCTCATCTCTTTGAGGAAGAGCACGTACTGAGCCACTGGGGTGAATCATTTCATTTTCCTTAACGTTTTGCCACAAGAAAAATCTTTTTATTTCTGAAGGATCTGTGTGTTACAGCCTCCTCAGTGTCTTATCGCATGTCATGATGCAGGGGTTCTCATTTAAAAGGTTTCAAGGTAGAGGGGTTAGAGGTTTCTTTACCTTCTTTTCCCTGACCCGAGCCAAAGCAGAGTAATTATTCATTCACGCAGGGCCGTCAGGGATGATGTGCATATGACATTTTCCCTGAGCTGCTTTGTTGTTGCAGATCCAAGGCAGAAAGATTGTCAGAGCCTAACATCTGCTGTTGTCTCCCTTAGCCTCAGCTTGGTACAACACATCTAGGAAGCTAAGAAAATAACTGAACAGAGCCACAGGGATTCTCCTTCTCTCATTTACAAACTTTTCGGCATAAGCAACACATGTGAGGCAGATGGCAAGATACAAACATACCCACACATATTATATTTAATATTATTTCAGTTATGCATTATGTTGAAGCAACACAAGCCAAGGTGTAGGACAACCTACTGTAATATGCAGAGCATTACATTAGAGCGTGTATTACTACAATCTGACAGAGAAACTGTTTTTCTTGGTCTCTGTTTATTTTCTAATTTCACAAATATGGCCTTGACTGCTTGGATAATGCCACAGTGTTCTGGATTAAAAAAGCAGAAAGCAGATGCCTCGGTAATAAAGACAATTAAACAAGCAGCTGCACCATCTGCCACTGTCCGTGACCAAAGTAATGAGTGGAAAAAGGGCTCTAAGAGGAATTTTGAGAAGGTAGCAACATGCATACAGTCTTAGACTTATAAACACCAAGGACCCACAAAACGGCCAAGATGGGTCAAACCATGCTTATTTTTTCAGCCTGTGTAATATGTATGACAGAGCCTTTTTAAGCAATTAAGCAAAGCTGACATTTAGCTTAAAGGATCCAAAACAGATTATAGATGCAGGATAATATAATCTCTGGCATTATTCATTCCTCCTCCTTTCCATTTCCAGCCTCTCTTCTGCCTCCTGTGTGGCCTGAGCCATAGAAGATAAGTGGTGGGGCAGTGCATGACCTTGCCCATCTGGGGGTGATTAACTGATTAAGCCTCAGAGAGTGGTGACATTCATGCTTGGAGGCCACCAATTGTCTTCCTCGGTGGACACATCATTACTTCAAAGGAACAGGACAGGCAGCAGGTGAAGAAGAGAGAACATTACCAGCAAGACAGGAAAAAACAACAAAAAACAAAACAAAAAAAAAAACAATTTAGCAATAAGCTCTCCTTAACATCTAACATATAAGCATATACTGAATGAGGCGTTTTGCAAACTATTTATCAAACTATTTAATAACTTTCGCAACTTGCAACTTGCTAAACTGCTTTAATCTGTTTTATATTGTAAAGTTTATTATATACAAAAATGAAATTTTTATTTAGCAGTGTCATAGAAAACAGCCACAGCCTTGTACTGTAGTATTCAAAGGCAAGGGCAGATTTTCAGTGCAGTCCTTGGCAAAGACTTGCCCATCATATGAGTGCTGCTGTGTGAAAAAAAACGTGAGCAAACTTATGAGTTACTGGAGATGGAAAAAAAAAATAAAATGTTAGTCTTATGCTTTATCTGAGTGCATGTGTGGGCTGAAAAGGATAGTTTTGCATATTTCTGCCCCACTTCATCCATCGAGAGACAAAAGCTGGCCTTGGCAAAGCTGCTTCCTTTTTCGTCAGTGTGCTTTTCAAGCTGAAGGTTTCAGAAATGCTTCATTTTTTGGTGGACAGAATTGTAAGGACACATTTTGGTTCACAGTGAGAGAAAAGATTTCAGAATGTATGTTTTTACTGTGTACTCCTATACTCAATTAAATATACACCAATGGAAATATGTAATGCTGCATTATATTATTTTATACATATATATATATATATATATATATCTTTTACATCGACTCTGCTACACACACAAGAGAAATCTTGTCTTAGTTGATGATTTCTGTTTTTATTCCTGTTGCTTTATAGCAAATATTCCACTTTCAGATACTGTTGGATCCTGCCTTTAATTAACAAGAATCAGACAAGGTTTTGTGGTGTCTCCCACTGTGTTTGTTAACACACATCATTAATCAAGGAGGGGTTTCTATTAAGCAGGTCACTCAGGATCATGCTAAACAATTAAGCTTTGATTAAGAGATTGTTCATCAAGCCATCCCACCAGCAGCCAATGGCACATTTAAACCCTCAGGACAGGAAGCCTTCCATCTGCAGCACTCTACTTGGAAAACGTGGTACTGATGGTATATGACAAGTGTACTTAGATTCAAATATCTAAGGGTAACACAGACATGCATATATCTGCACAAACTATCCAAGTTAGCAAAGTAAAATAATGCATGCAATAATTTCTTTTCAGCTGTTTTTACCTTCCCTGGATGCCATTACAATACATGACAACCAACTGCTGCTTATTTTTGCCAACAGAGTTTTCTTTTCTTTTGAATAAAATCCCTCAGCTTTCATGAACATCTCTGCTCTAAGCTTGTATGAATAGTCCCTTTTGAAAAGACTGCAAGGTGAAATGTAACGCCTCCTCCCACTCCACACCTAACTGAACCACAAATCTCAAGGAGAGCGGATAAGTGAAAAGAAAGGAAAGTGTGGGCAGGCAAGGGTGATGTGAAAAGAAGAGCGTGGGATGGAAAATTAGCCAGAAGAGTCGAATAGAAAGATGAACCCGAGGTTTGCAACACATTGAGACGATAAATACTGTCAATAATCTAAGCACGTCATGGAGAATGACAAATTCAAACAACTTAAATAAAAAGAGAATTAGAACACTTGCAACATAATTGCAAACACAAAAATTTCCATTAGCTTGATTGCTAATTAGCAGCACTTAAATATAAAAGGAGGTCCAGTAATTACCAGTCTAATAAGCAATTTGTAAAAGCAACATAAAACAAGTAACAAACTCCCACTGAGGCTTAATCATCTGTGGCACACATTACAATGGTTAAGCTGATGATGACTTTGATTCAGGTGTATAGGGAAAAAAAATGGATGCAGCTTCCTGGTTGGAAAAATGAAACCAATGTGGAAGTGCCTAAAAACCTGCATTCTATCTGATGGAAAGCTGTGGTTGCAAAAAGACTTCCAGTCCTATAGAAGTCTGTGGGAAAAAGACCTCTGTAAACAGTTTGTTGCTCTGTTCATGGTCTTGGTCACTCATTTTGGGTCATACTGAATAAAAACTTTTTTTGTAAGTCTTGGTCAGACCATGTTTCAAACAGGAGGATTAGCTCTGTTATTTTCATTGGCTCACTGGCAAACAACTCATCAATCACAAGCCATTAGCGGTTTCATAGTCAGACCTGCCTCTTCTCATCACATCCGGTTTCTTGCAACCAAGATGGCAACGGCAGAAACGTTCATCTCAAGGCTTCAAAACAGGACATCAGAAACCAATGGCTGACGTCACGGTAGCTACGCAAATCTTTTATACTGTCTATGTTCAGGTGTGATTGGATGAAGCTGGACTGGTCTCTTCCAGTCTGATCAGTGGAAGAAAATGGATGGATGGATGGAAACTGTAACCTGCATCATTTTGTTGCTCGCATGTCCACTCATGTTTGGACCTCGTAGGAAAGTGTGCATCCTGGGCATCATCCAAAACAGTGACATGGCATAGACAACACAAGACTGTCATTATTGCATTGTAATGTACGTCATCTATGCTGTGCAGCAATTGACACACTTGAGTATAAATATAATGACAAACCTAAATTAAGCTGAAAGTTACAAAGCTACCACAGTACAGCAGATTCATGAGCTAGCTAAGACACAGCTCGCTGGTTAGTGACATGACTACTACCCATTGATACACCTTTGCTTTATACGGTTACAGCTATAATCAACAGTAATTGACATAATACTAAGTATTATGGATAACATTAGCTGATGAAATCAATTGGGAAATTAGTATAGTAATATATCCACTCAGTAATCTGTTAGAAAAAAGTAGTGAGCAAGCAAGCGAGGGTTAGCCAGCTAGCTGTATTTTAGCTATGCTGGTGAAATAATTTACAGCTAAGCTAAGTTACAGCTAACCCTAGCATTGTTGCTCATTAACATTATCGCTAGCAAAACACTTCCTGAAATCGTATCTGTTTTCATTTGTTTTGTTTTTTTTTGTTTTTTTTGTTTTTTTTGCTTACTTGTATATGTGAAGTCTGAATTGGAGTCTGTGTTGTGCTAAGCCAGTTGCTGTTTCATGTTTATAAGCTAATGTTAGCTAGAATTGCACAGTAGGCACTGTAGTAGAGTGGGAGAGTCATAAACATCACAACCTCTGGAATTTCCTGGAAAATCAGTTTCAAGTACTTTACACAGAAATCAGTTATAGACATCTGAGTAATTTTATAAGTTACGTTGCAATGCTTTCATGCATTGGCCAGGGTTTGACATAACTAATGTTCCAATGTCCTGGGGCCAGTAAAAAAGTATGTCAGCAAAAAACGCATGTGAGCATTTCACTCATGTTTGCAACTAAAAAAGGACTCAAAATAGAAATGTGCAGCCAGAGTTTCTCTAGACACACAGAGCGAGCAGCAAAGAGGCAGAGAAACATTTTTCTAGTGTTCACAACAGCAGCCCTTGTTAGTGTAATCGCGATTAAAACTTTAGTGGTAAAGCGCTAGCAAGAGTCCTTTAATCACACCACCTGTTCAATAAGCTTACACGTGAAGAAAAGCAATGTCTTCACCTGCTCCCATCAACCAGCGTTTGTTTTACACAGTGACAAAGCTACAGTAAAACTATAGAAGTTAAAATAAAAGCTGTGCGTATGCAGATAAACTGTTAGTTCAGTTTGCAAGGATCTTTAAATTTGGCAACTTGCTGCAGGCTGACAGCAGCTGTCCCACTTTCTGTCACAGTGATACCTGCAGCATGCAGGAGTTGTGTCTAAAGGGGGGCATGGGTTCCATGAAATTTGCTTCACATTCTTACAAATATAGCTTTTAAATAAATAACTTTTAAATAAGTTATTAATGCTAACATGCCAAATCATCTTTTACTAAAAACTAGGTTGAATTTGGGCACGTGAAGTACTGAATTTATTTGTAGGATACAAAAGTATTGTATTTATTTAAAAGTAGCAATTTTTAACTTAATAAATTAGCAATCATTAATCAGTAACTATCCTGACAATTTCAATATTTTAAGCCTGTAAGAAATCGAAATAGAGAAGGTGTCTTGTTATTCAGTATCATAACATTGTCATATTGCATTTCCCCTATATTTTCCAGGTTATTTTTTAAATAAACTGTCAGTGAATTGAGAAGATACTCCAATTCCCTAATGCCAGATAAACAGAGGCAGTACATGACATCCTGGCAAATGTACCATTCTCAGTATCATTCACCAACACTGTCATTATAGACCACGATTCCTCAGACCCACATCTAGACAGCATCCTTATCAAATAGGAATTGTGCGGGGCTAGTCTGTTTTGTGACACAAGCTCAATATATGGAAAGTGCTGGTCAATAACTCGATGTTTTCATTCAAACAATTGGAAAATTATGTAGCCTCTGAAGTCATTTATCACATGTAGAGCTATAATGGAAATAAACACAGATACAGGCCAGACAGACAGAGAAGAGAGAGAGGGAGAGGGATGAAATGCTAATTTTTGCTGCTTGTCCCACACAGCTGGTCTAACTGTTTGACATGTGTGATGAATGGTGTTGCACTGGTACTGCTGCCCTCTCACCTACACTCATTGTCACCAGTCTAGAGACAAAGGGGAGGAGAAAAGCAGGAGGAAAAAAACATCCTGCAGCACAAGCAGTAGATGCTTCCTTTCATCACCTCACACACAGACACACACACACACACACACACACATACACACAGATGCTCCCTTCTCCCACCGCAAACACACTGGTACAGACATCAAAGCGCACACACATTCAAATGCACACTCACTCCTGCTATCACACCCTGATAACTTGTATCCTATGCAGTATGTATTTGCTGAGCAAAGCTCATTTCTTTCTGGCTGGTTAACCAGTTTTTGCTCTCCCCAGACCATCTCCACCAAAGCCTGATGCAACAATTACAGCCATATGAAAGCAAAGGCTTCTGGGATTATGCAAAGAAACAGGTATGCCACAGCAAACTCCATATTTGCTACACATCCCGCTGCAGGAGAGAATGAATAAGAGGTGGAGTACACACTGGTAAACAGCTGGAAATAAAAAATGGGATTGGAAGGGGAAAGTTGCTTTGTTGGCAAGGAGTAGAGCAGTCATTACTCGTCCTGCCCCCCAGGCACAGGCAGAGGAAGAGCTGCGAAACGGCAGCAGTTGCCTCCTAGTCTGCACTGATGGGTTTGTTTAAAGGGTCAGGATAGATCGGTGAACCTTTTCCATAAATATGAATGCAAAAACCTCTCAACCATTCAAAGGAAATATCATGAAAATGGGTTATTTACACATTATTCTTTCTCTGTGTGGAGGGTGTTTTAAATTTTATGCCTCAATGTTCCAACATTTCATAAGGAATATTTTTTAAAGGCTGCATGAATCTGTTACAAAACATTACGCCAACAAAATAAATATTTTTTCCCCCCAATGCTTTCCCTAAATAATACAGTTTAACAACTATACTGACCAGAAAAGTGCACAGGAGATAAGCCATAACTGAGACAACAGTGCAAATGAAAGTAAGAGTTAAATTAGTAGAGAAAAGTTATATCAAACACTGAGGTAACAAGTCTAAATAAGATGGTTTGCAAAGCTGGAGAGACTGATATTTTTAAAAATTCACCCATGACACACTAAAGAAAAACTGCAGGGCTTGATCTCCCACCACACCATCAGTCCAAACGCTCTGACAGATAACCAAACAAACAAATACATAAATAAACTCTTCAGGCTTCACTGTCATTTAAAAAAAAGAAAAAGACCCAGTTTTAGAGAGAAACTGGCTGTTTTTCTGCATAAGTATTTTTTTTTCAGATGAAGGAGAGCCAAGAAAAATCCGGCAGCAAGAAGAAAGTGAGTGCAAGATGAGAGGTGGAAAAAAGAACACTGATATGAGTAATTGTTGACATATATGAGGAACTCAGGAAGACGAAAGTTCAAACTGTTAAAAGTGTCTGCTGTACATATGCCACCAAATAATCATTCATGGAAAGAAACCACACATGAAGTATCACAAACCTGCACAATGACATTCATCAGTGTCCACGATATAAACAGAGGACGCCAAATAAGCACATTTTTACAAAATATTGTGTCTAAAATGAAAGGTGCCAATGAAATTATCACCCAGATGTACAAGATGAAACCAAAGAGGTTGATTTCATGAGCAATGAAGAAAGTACTAACTCATAGAACAATTGCAGGAAGGGAAAAAACTGATCATGCTCCTCTTGCAGAAGTATTATTCAGCAGTTGTTTAATGGAGTCATCACCTTTACCCGAATGCCCCCCTACAACACATATTTGCTCAAACCAAACTGTCTTTTTCCTTGACACATATCCTAAGATGACAGGCATTCAAGATAGAAAACACCTTCACAGAGCTTTACATGCACATTCAGCATTTAGGAACAACGCAGGCTAATGGAAAACAACGGGCCTAATACACAATGGAGCTGGTACATGGTATCTGAAGCATGGAGCCTGGACTACACCAGGTCCTCGGCAGCTACTAACCATCAAATTTTTAGCATTTGCGAAACAGCAACGCTTTACTTAAACTATGTCACCTACTTTTCAAGCAAGAGGGCCATAAAATCGACTGCGTAACTTCAGACGCACGTGACTGACAGTGTTTGGTGACTGGTGCTGGACTAGTCCATTACACTGCTGACAGTGAAGGCGGTAAAGATAAAAATGCTTTCAGGTTCTTTTTATACTAATGCAAGTTATAAGTTAACATAATTTTAAACACAAATATATTAGTTGTTGGTGCCCCAAGCAAATGGCCACCTTACTGAATGGCTAAATCCACATCTGGGGAATGCTGCATCTGTGGTTTAGGAGTAGATTATATAAAGCAAATAAAAAGAACATGCAGCACCTTAGTGGTTGGAAATTAACCATCCATGCAGTCTGAACAAAAGTGAACTCTAATTTGTAAGTCCACCAAGGTCATTCTTAAGAATTCCTCGAAAACAGAGTTTAAAAAACTTTGTTTTCATAATTTTAAACACTAGTTTGTCCACTGAACAAAAAAAAAAGGTAATGCTGGGGGTGCTTAACTGAGCTCTCCCTCACATGTTCAATGCAGAAAACCCACTAGACCTAATCCTCATATGACACAAATGTCAGCGCTTACTATGCTCTCAGCTGGAGTTCAAGAAGAAAACTGTGTGAAGCAGCCATTTCAGATCAAAATTGTGCCTTTATGGTTTTTCTTCTTTTTTCTCATATATTTACATATACTATTACAATTGTCGATGCTTATTTTAAACATCGCTAAAAACGTAAATAATGAAGTCACATATATCTGTAATCCTCATGAACCAAAAACTCAGGCTTCAGAATGCTCTTAAATGTCCATTATTTCTGTTTCTACTCTTGCAAATGCAAATGCTTAACTTGATCATATCAAACACATAGCTCTGGTTGTGAGCACAGAAGCTCCACCCACTTGCTGTTCAAACCTTGTGTGTGTGCAGGGCAGCCAGTCAGAAGAAAGTTGGCTTAAAGGGAGAGTAAAGGGATGAATTCAGTGGCTGCACCTAGGCCCAATATGAGATAAATTAGGATTTTTTTGACCTGTAAATTATGCTACTCTAGTAGAGCCCAAGGCTAAAAATACAGGGCTGGAAATAAACACAACTGATTGACGATGAACGTTTTTAAGGCCTCAGATTGTTTAAATACATAATTTTTGTAGTAAGGAGTAATTCTATGGACACCTTTTGAAAATTTGGAGGAGATCCACAACTCATTGCTGTTCATAGGCCATTGAGGGCATCCCACAATGTCTTCAGCATTTCTGGGAGAAACTGCTCAAGTTCACATTGTACAGAGCTCAAATAACGAGAGTCCAAACCACAGACTGAGGCAACCTGACTGATCTCCCACCAAACCTGTGTGAATCACATATGCCGTTTTGCGATAATCATATAATCAACTACCACAGTACATCACTCAACAGGCAACTGAATAGGCTACTCAATGGGACAAATTTCACTTTCCACTGGAAATCCAAGAATCAGTGTCCAACAAGTATTGCACATTTGAGATCTGGACATGTAGATTGTTCTGTCTTACTTGCATGTGAACTGGTCCTCCTACATATAGAATAAGGAAAGAATTATTCTTTGGAGTATTTAATATACTTAGGTGATGTATAGGTGATGTATACATTTTCTTAACCTTTTATACAATTCAGGATCACAAGAGGGCTGGAGCCTATATCAGCCGTGATAGGGTGAAAGGTGGGGTACACCTTGGTCAGGCTGCCAGTCCGCCACAGGGCTAACACACAGAAACAGACAACTCTCCATGCCCATGGCCAGTTTAGCTTCACCAGTTGTGTAACATGCATGTCCTTGAACTGTGGGAGGAAGCTTGAGTACCTGGAGTGAACTCAAACAGGCGCAGGGAGAACATACAAACTCAACACAGGAAGGCCCCAGACGGCTGGTCGATTCAAGCCCAGGACCTTCTTCCTGTGAGGTGACAGTGCTAACAACTGCACCACGCCACCTGCTTGTTTATACATGAGTGATAATGCTGATACAGAAGCTGCTCCTAGTTTTATGCATTCAGCTTTGCACCACTTATTTCACAGGTTTTCAGAAAATTTTCACAGATTTTAGTTTGAGCTCTGTGTAAGAGAGCTTGAAAGCAAGCTGCCTGTCTCAGTGATTTAGGAGATTTGGGTTTGTGTTTGAAGCTACTCTTCTACAAGGATCAAGGCAGGGATTGGTTTGACAAAAAATGCACAGCTGAGTCAGGAACCCTTTCGAACACACAGCAAGCTAAACATCTCTGCTGCGTACACACACGCACAAAGCACAAAATAACTACACTCGTGTTGTTGCTGAGTCAAACACTATTAAGACATTAGAAGGGGCATGTTTTGTAGAAAAAAGGCAAACTTGCATTTTTAATGTTGCAGCTGCAGTGTAAGTATCTAAAAAAAACTGAAATACTAAACCTTAAAAATAATGTTATTTGACCATGTATCTTTCTGTCACATTGTGTTGAATTTGACCTTATCAGTTCTCCAGCACTGCAGTCTTTCTATCAAAGAAAAAGCCATTTTCCATTTTTCAAAAATATTTTATTTGATATTGATCCAGGTACAAGGAAATAAAAGAACATGGATTTATCTTACAGGACGTGGGAATGAGGCTGTAAAAGTTTATTTTCTTGATCCACTCTCTTCTTGGACATGCAAGTGAATACAGAAGGTGGATTACAGGAGGAAAAAAAGGAGAATGTACTGTACTGTAGAAATGGTATTGGATCAGGGTGTCACCTCACCCTTTACTGTACAGAAAGACTTCACCCAACAACTTTCTCTTTTTGTCATTTTTAATCCTCTTTTATAGCAAAAAGGCAACACACAGATAGGCTACAAAGAACCAACAATATTGATAAAATGAACAAAAGAGAGGGAAAGCACTTTCATCCTTCCAAAAAGATGTTTTCTCTAGTCTCTTGACAAGCAAATTGTGAGCATTTTTACTCCTTGTGTTGAAAGGGTTTTAAGTTTCTTTAGTTTTGACATGAGAAGAGCAGTGCAGTGAACATGCAAGACGAAGAGTGACTCAGACGACTACTGACCCGGCACCCCACCATGCTGTGAGCACAGTGTGCCTTTCATCTCCTTATGGCCTCGCTGCTCGGCTCTGACACCAAACTTTACAAGGAACAAAAAAACACATTTTATATCTCACGAATCTTTATGCATATTTCACAATATACTTTTATTATCATTTTAATAAATACAAAACGACACTGTGATTTAAAAGAAAACAATGAGTATTAAAGAGACACTAAAACGCATTAGACATTAGAAATATCAATCTTAATTTGGTATGTTCTTTTACTGACATCTTAAGGTGGATGAACCAGCACATTATACTCAAAGTCCACAGCAGAAAAGAAAAGAGGGGACGACAGAATCAGACATGAGAGGGTTAAAACTGTCAATGAAAATGGAATGGCATAATCAAGTGGAGATGCGTATGGATATATACACATATGTACACATACATAAACACCACCAGAATGTAAAATAACCTGAGATACTCTTTGCACCTCATTTCCAGAACACTGGCCACTGGGTGGATGGTTAAAAAAAAAAACAAAAAAACAAAATGACATGGCATGACGACAACAGTACAACAGCATCTGATGGCCTTTAGTTTCCCACCCCCCCTTTTATCAACATTAGCAGTACAAAAAAAGACAAAACAAACAGTCATTAAACCACAAAAATCCTGAACATTAATATTGAAAACATCATTGTTGTAAGCAGCGTTTTGGAGTCCATAAAAGGCATACCAAGAAACAAGCTTCTCATTAAAAAAAGGACAACCAATAAAAATGTTGTTTGAAAAGACAACAATTGAGAATCAGAGGCTGAGAAGTCGAAAGCGGCAGATGAGAAGTGTGTGTTTTGTGGCAGTCAGGCAGACAGAAAGTGTTCAGCTCCACACTCTGGTTGCACACATGGAGGCAGTGGGAACTACCACTTTATACACAAGGCCTTTCTCCATTTTCACTCCACTCAAAACTACAATGGAAATCATACACACACCATTTTTTCTTAATGTTTTTTTTTGTGTGTGTGTGTGTGTATTGGATGCCAACCACTGCTTTTGTAGATTCCCTTAGTGAACAGCACCCAGCTGAACCCCAGCAGGTCAATGAGTTGTTTTCTTGGATCATACTGTACCATCGACAATATCACAAACATAAAAGAGTAAGTGCTGCAAAAAAAAAAAAAAAAAAAAAAAAAAAAAAAAAAAAAAAAAAAAAAAAAAAATAAAAACATAAAAGATGTAAACAATTTCTGATGCTCCCCTGATGATTTAGGAGTATCATTACAACTAGTAACAATAAATGCTCCTTTGTTTGTGTTTCCTACCTATTAAGGCCTTAGAAGAATCATAAATCTGCCTCTGTAAGTGCTCTGACTGGACTGTAGCATGCAGACAGGTTTCAGCGACTCCTCCCTTTTAACCATTTTATTCTAAGTGTGCTGATTTACTGAACAGGGAGCATAAAATCTGTGTAGCAAAATTATTTAGGCAGTAAAACCTAAAAATTAAAAAGAAACAAAACTTGAAACGCTTGGAGACTTTTGTATTATAATGAAGACAATGCTTGGATTTGCTCCAAAACATCGAGGACTAAATGTTTCTATCATTTCAGGTTGATTAGGACTTAAATAACCAACTACAGCAATACATTATCCTTTCTGTACTTCTTCTGGCCTTGTATCTGCCCTTCAAACCCTCAGGAACCTTGTGTGTCTGCCACCCAATTTGTCTCAACTGTGGAAATGGGCGCCTTATTTGTTGCTGTCTGTGAGCAAAGCAGTACTCTTTAATATCTCTCTGTACATTAGCATATATTTTTCTTCTCTCTACTTTACAGTACAGAAACTCCTCTTCACATATTCTTCCGGTTCTTCATGTCAGCAGGAGCTATGTTTTTTGTGCTTATCACCAAAAATTGCAGTGCAAAAACAATAATTAATAATAATAATGATAATAATTAATGGTAACTATCAACAAACAATGGATTATAAAACAATTATTTTATGGCACAACAGCCATTCATTTCACATATAATACAAATAACCAGATAAAACCCAACTGTTCCTGTATATGGAAATAAAAAGCTCAAACTGAATCAGGCTTGCATAGCAATGCAACAACAAGTTAAAGAATATATTTACAGGAAACAAAATTCCCTTTTCCCCAAGGGCAGTTACCAGAAAATTTGTTCTCTTATAGATGTTTTGATTTTTTTTTTTACTTGCCTTTTTGTAACAAAAAGAAAATTACAATAAGGTAGGAGGTGGAAAATATTTTCTTGAGGACAAAAAACATAGTGAGATGTACAGTATGTCTGTGTCTATACATCACATTTACAGTTCTGTGACACTGTTTTTCTCTGTAGTTCTCTTTGCTGCACTCCTTCCCTCTGAGAACATACAGGCAAGGACAAAGTTCAGTACCCCAGCAAAGAAGGCGTCGCTCTTCCAAAGAGTACAGGTTTTCTCCAGTTTAAACCCCAGGCAGACCACTCTGTGAGAAGCAACGGGAATAAAAGAAAATACGAGGGTAGTCAAAAAAACAATATTTAAAATTTGTAAATTGCACTTTATGTAAAGAATCTAATAAATATGCTGGGAAGCATTTCTGCCAAGAGTTGACTGGAAACAGCTGGCCTGACTCTCCAAAGTTACAACAGTGACCACCAGTACAATAAAAGCTAAGTTGAATCCATGCACACACACACACTGACAAGCTGTGCTTTTGCAGAAATTATATGCTGAAACTACAGCCAGACACACTTAGCACAGGAAGTGTCCACAAGTACTGGCAGGGTGGATAAACTGTTGTTTGGCAAGACGCAGTTACAGTAATTTTATGGTCAGCATTGTTGGACTACAAAACATGCCCTTTTTTTACTGCAGAATATATGCTGTGCCATATACCATAAAACACTGCTGTCAAACATCAAAGTACTAAATTACTCACATAACTCTCCCGAGTACTGTCCTTGTCCGTTGGTCCCTAGGAATTCAGCATGCTCTGTGGCGGTCCACTGTTGTGGTTGTCGTGGACCCTCAGTCTTGCGTGGCCCTGTTGAGCCCTTAGAAGAGCCAGTGCCAGAACTGTGGCCACCAGGGGAGGGGAATGATGGTTTACTGTACGGCAGGCACCCATCTTCTAAAAACACACACACAAGAACCAACGGACATACTTTAAGTTTGAAAAGGAGACACATATCTTTTATTATTGCAGTGTTACACATCTTCCATCTGATGCATGGAGACAAAGAGCACTTTGCAACCACCACCCCACACTCCTGACATCTGCAGAGTGGCAGTGCCAACAAGCAATGCCAGGGTGTGCCACAGAGAGGACTCTCAGCTTCGCACATGGCCTCGCAGCCACCATCCTTACGAGGAGGGTAAATACAATAACAGAGGGACTACTGGCTGCTGTGGCACCCCCTGCTGCAGGGCAACATAACACTGACCCTCAGCAGTCTCCATCATTGCGTGAAATCTCATCAAACTGCTCCCCACTGCTCCGCTAATGACTGTAATAGAGCCTTCCCTGACCTCACTGGATTCTACTGCAAATCAGTCAGTCGACTAAAACATAAGGGAATTCATCTAGAGGGTTCTTTGTGAAGATGCTGATCGTGACACCTGTCTTTGTCTCACAGTCTCAGATTAACTGTCTGAGAAACTCCTGGCACAAAGAGGACAAGGAGCACAGCATGGAGAGCTCTAACGGTCACAAACAAACAGGCACACACACACACATACAAATGAACACACACAGATGGAGTCTAGAGTGGTTGCTGTTTGTGTGAGAAAAGAAAGCTGAAGCGATTAGAGTGCATTTCAGTTGCTGGGGCCTCCTGCCTTACTTGGAGCGGAGCAGGCCGGTACTGGCAACAGTTACAGGGGCATTGCGGCAGCTGAGGGAGGGCTGAGGGGGGCATTCTGGAAACCAGAGCAAGTGGCAGACGGTGCAATCTGTTCATGGGAGCCCAGTCTCAAAGCAGCATGAAAGCTAACTTCAACACAAGCACTTAGAGAAAAATCCCCCACCGCCAAGGCACAGCAGCAGCTAAACTCCCATGTTGTTGTTTCCTTGCTATAATGAAAGGAATTATCTTTGTATTAAAATAAATAGTTCAGTCAATAACACTTCCCTTCTAATTTCAGTTGTTTGGAAAGGATGTTTTGTTTTCTTCCTAATGAATAATTTTATGTGAGTAAAATGATTGTATAGATTTTTATTTTGGTTGGGAAGTGGTGCAAAACTGCAAAACTGGTATTTACTACACCTAATTTTGTTTTACAATAAATAGGGTAAACTGTTCATGTGTAGTATGGGGTGAAGAAAATTTTTTTATTAACAACAGCACCAAGACTCTGTAATGTCAGCCCCTTCATGCATCTGACCTCCATCACAAACATTTTCAGATTTCCAGATGTCTAATACTTCATGAAAACTGTAAAAAAAAACCAAAAAAAACTTTAAGACCTATGAAACAAATGGGAAGCCTCAGCTGACTTTGAGCCTAATGCCTAAAAAAGTAATAGTAATAACTTGTTAGCACTTACATTTTTTTATAGTATGCTAAACATTGCAGTGCTTATTTGCATGCTAGCCTTAGTGTATTAATGCCTGTTCCTGTTTTGTGGCTAAATACTTTGATTATGTTTCACCTGTACCTGTTTTGTGTCCCCTGCGGCCATCATCAGCTCGTTCTGCGGAGCCCATCCTGTCCTGAACCTGGCGATGATGTTCCAGAGAAGTGCGCGTCTGTCTGTCAATGGAGCTTTTTATGTCTTCTGGCCCACACAAGGGTCCTGACATAGGCGGGCGCTCTAGGGAAGAAGCCTTCCTATCTGTTGGGGGTACCATGCTGTTTATACTGCGGGCCCCCTGGATACGGCCCTGCCCCTGACAGGGAGGAGGCTCAGGTGGAGGAGGTAGGTCTGTGTCAAGAGAAACCCACAGTAAATCAACTGAATACATGAATTACTTACATATATACACACACATGTACATATTTCATTATATATTACCATAACTCCTTCTTGTTTGCAAAACAACAACAGATGTTTTAGGAAACTTTCTACATAAACTTTTCAGAATGTGTTTTCAATTGCTTCCTCACCGTCTGCACCAGCATCTCTCCGGTGGGGTGTTGTGCCCTGACTTCGGGGTTTGCGTGCTGGCCTAGTGGCCCTCTGGTGGCCCAAGCTATGTGTGCCGACTGTGCTGCCATCTGTTGAAAATGGACTGCTGGGCCGAGGCCTATGGGAAAAGCCTTTACCTGCAGGAAGGATAAAGGACCACAGGCCAGATGGTTAGTAAAGATATTAAAGAGCTAACACTGAGACAGTGAAGTTGAAATAATCATCAGGAAAATAATACATGTTCAATCAAGACCCAACAAGCCTATTAGGAAAAAAAAGGTAAATGTATTTATTAGAAGAGAGAGCACCTTGGTCGAACTTCTTAGAACGATCTCAGTATAATATCACCCAGATATTACACAATTAACCAAAGAAAGCAGAGGCAGATGAGTTACAGAAGAGCTGAGTCAAAGTTAAGGCTCAGGAGATACCCACAATGTAGCCATATAGACCAGGTACCATGCACAACCTGGGCACAGCATCCACAAGCAGCAGAAAAGGAAATAACAAGGCAGCATTATGGGGAAAACATCAGCCAATGGATGACAGGAGGAATAATTAGAGCAGAAAGGAAAAAATCATTTGTCAGTGGCAGAAGGTCCAGTCCAGCAGTGGGAATCTGGTCCCACACACCAACCTCTCTTGCTGAGGCTAGTGCCCTCAAGGCGGTAGCCTGCCTTGTCTGCAGCAGCCACCAGGGCCTGGGCAAAGCTGCAGTGGGTAAAAATCGAGCCATCAGATGAACTGCCCAGACTGGACCTATGGCTGGAGAAATTACGGTCATCTTCCGAGGCTGAGCCCCACCCATTCACCATGGACCCTGTGGAATACCACAGGTTTCAGCAAAGATGTTTGTGTGTGAGTATGTGAGTGAGTGTGTGTGTGTAAATGAATATTTATTTGTTTGAAACACTCACACAGAAATCCCATGATCACGCAGAGTCAGTGACCATGACCTTTATGGATATAGGATTTTACATTCTGAACATCTGTGCTGTGATTGGACATTTAAATAAATAAACGTATTGAGTGATCTTATAAAAAAAGAAGCAATATTAACATTGTACACTTAAATGGATTAAATTTGCTGCAGGGCATTTCTGTTCTTGCAGGTGAGTGCTTTGTATAGTCATTCTGTTCTGGCCTGCCCTCTTTCATCTATTACAAACACACAAATTGCATATACACACTCACACAAAAGTGCACATTAACACACACCAGAATGTACACAGTGGAACAGCAGGACTGTCATCAACTTATTTTGCTCGTCTTTTGATAAAGAACAATGAGCGCACCTGTGCAGAGCGGAGTTAGCTACACGACTGCCTCAGGTGACATCTCACAAAACAGTGTATTGAATCAGACACCTGGAGGTATGCACAAAGATTTTTTTTAGTCCTGCTTAAAAATGCACAACCATCACTGTCTAAAAATGTGCAGCAGTTTAAAGAAAACTACAGCTACTACAGGTTTGAACTTCTATGCATATGGCACTTTAAAGATTTAAAAATGAACAGCATATAGGAGAGTTAATCAATATTCTACTTAACAAGCTACTGGAGTAAAACTGTGTATTTGGCAGGGTCAAAAGGGCACGCGTAAATAAAATGTGTATATATTGTCACTTTGGCTTTTGGCTTATATGCTACTGTATTTCTTTATGCCTTGATTTTCCTTCCTTCACATAAAAAGCTAGGCCAGCACTTTAAATATAAAAGCATCAGTCTGCCAATAAAAATATGCCACTTTGGCAAGCAAAAACATAGAGAACAGTCGGCTAATGTGACAGCTTTCAGTGGGACTGGTTTGGCAGACTTTGCTAAAGTGGCATAAACCCAAGCATTCAGCTCACACACTATCTTTCTCTCACACAGAGTGATGTGATTGGACAAACTGGTGTAACGGAGAAGTGGGGAGATGTGAAGGTAAAGGTTATTTAGAGAACGGTGGGGACAAAAGTTAGCAGCAGGATTCATTAAAGGGTCAGAATAATACAAAGGGTGGCACATTCTTGGCCAGGATTGCTGCATATTGCAGGCTGCGATTCAAATGAACACAACTCACACATGAATCAGATGCAGAGTTTCGTCCCTCAGATGGCACTTCCCTTTGCAACACAATAGAACACATTAAAAATTGGACATAAAACTTGTTAATATCACTGTGGTTTATTTATCCAGACACACTGGGAAATCCCCTTCAAAGGGTTCTCCAACTTCCCCATCTGTGAGTCTCTTTGTCTATAACCAGATCTCTCAAAGAGGCTGTAACTTAGTCACTGGATTTGACTTTAAGGAATTGCACCTTCAACAGCAGACATTGCAACAGCTTTTCACTCCTATTGCAGGAAAATTCTCTCAGATTAATGGAAACTTCTATAAAATACAGGCTTGCATAAGGTAGAGTACCCCCTTACACAACCCATTTTTACAGTGCAAACTGAAATCGAAGGCAGCTAGTTTGAGCCCTCCATCTTTCCTAGCCATTTTCTTTGAAATTCTTTTCTAAGAGTTTTTCACTAAGAAAGAAAGACAGCAATTCCACTGGGTCCAATCCTCCCACAAAGAATAGAGCAGATAATGAAGTATAGGCAGTGCCAGCCAAAGCACTGAAGCTTCCAAGTCCTTTCGGCTCCGCGAAGGAACACTGCCTCAGCAAATCACATCACAGAATGACTTTTCAGTTGCTCTAACTGCCACTTTCTACTGCAGAACCTCTGGAGCACTTCTATTCTCAGAAACAGCAATCCAATCAAACTGTGATCATTCTAACATAATTTGATAAAAAATTCAATCTAGTTTTCTTTTTGCCCTCAAAATATCACTTTTTTTTGTGGCTCCAGACCAAGGTTTGCACTATGTATCTGCCATTTTAACACGTCTTGAAAAAGAGCAATGGGCCAAACTGTGTTCTCTAAAGAACATTGGCTGGCACCTCCCATGCTCCATGTACTGGGCAAGACCAGTAAACGTTAGATGGTTGGGGGGGCAGTAAAACCCAGGCTAGCTCCCTCCTGCCACTAAATCTGATTTATACTGACAGGAACCCTAATCTGCATGTCGTTAAGTGGGAAAATCATTCCCCCTGATGAGCAGGCGTCTCTACCTGCCACCAGGAGATCTGACCCCGCACCTCACAAACCTGGCAAGGCTTTATGGGAGAGTAATCGCCCAGAACAGCCAAGCTTTCAAGTCATTGTAGGCATAACAGCTTCACTGCTACCACATCTTAGCTATGACCTATACAGCCAAGTAATACCTATGTGTTCACCTCATCTCGCCGGCTCGTGCAAGAAATAGCTCTGCAATACCACCACAACATGAGGAGTTACATTTATCAGCTAAAAATAAGTTGCCTTAACTCAGAGCATGGAATAACGCATTGGAAAACCTGTGCAGACAGTCTGCTGGTGAAAAATGGCCCCTGAGGAGAATGCTGTTTTTTTTTCTCCGGCATCACTGAAAAGTTTGATTTACTGGCCTTTGGTGTAACATTATGAAAACAGACCTATTTCCATATTATTAAAACAATGACAAATCCATCAAGTGATGCTTGACAGGAATCTCAATCCTACCCCTCCCCTGTTTGTATAGCATTAAAATGGTGGCTGCAATAAATCTTAGCAATTTCCCCTCTTTTCCCTCTCTTCCACCTGCTAACCCTGGAGCTGGGGCTGTGTCTGTGTTGTCAAACGATGGCGTGAGAGGCAGACTTGCAGAGAGATAAAAAGAAATAGTGCTGTCTTCAGAGTAATACAGTGGAGGAGAGATGCAGCAGATTAGGGCCCCGTTGCCGCTTTATATTCCTCTAAATACATCAGCAGCAGCATGTGTCAGTGCTACCAAAACCACTGTTCCATCATCCCATGGAAAACCACTCTTTAATGCTTCTACTGACAGGGTAGTAGAATACAGCACTGCCTGTCCTCTTATTCCTGAGCTTTCTCTCTCAGCTGGCCCAGCTCCCTCTTTTTCCACTCTCTTCCTTATTCTGGCCACCCATAAATGTCTCAATATAGATTTTATTTTTCAATATTTACACACATAACCTGAGGGATACACAGTGTCTCAGGTGAACACTAAACCAAAATTTTCTACCAAACCTGTTCCCCATATGTCACATATATCATAAATATTTTTGCAGTTTTACCCTTTAGATTGTAGATGGATAGTCAGGCCTGGTCAGTATGAGAGCAGCAATCCAGAACCCAGCTCTGCCACTGCAATGTCATGCCCTTCATATGTCCCCCTAACAGACGGCTGTAAAAGTTTTCAGTGAGTTGTAAAAATGGAAATGGTGCCTCTAGTCTGGAATGGAATATGCCGCACGTGAAATTTATTTCAAATCTCCTCTGGAAGATATGGTTGGCTCTGGCTCCGGAGCTGTGTGCGAGTTAAATCACAGTCTTTCTCCTCTACCTCTCCCTCCTCTTAATTTCCCTCTCACTATCCTGTTTAAAATTCATGGACTTTCTTATCTGTTTTTTTGAAAATAATAATTGTAATTCCTCAGAGCCTGCCAAAGGTGCTTAAAAAACTTGATTGAGGGCCAGAAATTAACACACTAAAGCCATGAAGAACGTGTTATGAACAACAATCCATTTACCGTTAAACAAGATGTACCAACAATGGGAGTTGAATACATTTTATCCGTTTATAGGGATTAGAATAAAAATAAATAAATAAATCACATTTACTGATAAATTAAAATAAATTACAATGCAGTTAAAAGCATTAGGTTAAAGCCCTAACAGCTCCAGATATGAATCCAACAGCCTTACCTGTTAAAGAGCTGTCCAGGTTGTCCATGCTAGACCCTGGTGTGTGCTCAATACCACGGGGATGCCTGGCTCCATAGCCTTCATCCTCCTCTTCCTCTTCCTCCTCCTCCTCCTCATCATCAGGCAGGTCAGTCTCCAGGTCGGAAACCATTGTGCTCGACACGTAGCCCACTGGTGGAGCTGGAGCCTGGGGAGGAAGAGAGCCTCCCTGCATGTGCCTGGCAAGAAAAAAAAATATATAATCCTATACAGGGAATGTGGAGGCGTGATGAATATAGACAGAGTACAAGGACTATTCAGTTTTTGCTTTGTTTCAAGGATATATGTGGAAATGTAGAGCTAATTACAGAAACCTGTGTCATGTGAACCGCTGAATAAATATGGGCAATTCCACTAATTCCACAGTGCAGCTTGTATGCTAACACAATGACCTACTAATTGCTGCGGTGGATGGTACAAAAGCACGCTCTCCAGGCCTGTCGACACATGGCTGTCACCTCAGTGGCAGCCTGCTCTGCTGACAGCCACGTTTGTTAGAGGAGTGCAAAGTCTTTGACGCGGTTTGCAGTGGGAATTGGTTGTAATTACTGGCCCTCTGGTGTTGTCAGAGATGCTCTCTAACCAACATAGTCATTACTGGGTAACATGACATCTCCTTCCTGACAAGGCTTCCCTGCTCCCCCACTACCACCCACTTCACTATTATGAATGAATGCCAGTCTCTCATTCTCTTTGCATTGCTGACAGAATGAAGCATGGCCTTCATCTGACTTGCATGAGCACAACAACAATGGAATGCACCGTACGGGTGTAGGGGGAGTAAACAACCGTGGGTAAGAAATTGTGTCTCTTAGAGTGAGCAAAATACAGTAGTCGCCTAAGTGGTAGCATGGGCCCATTAAAATGGAATGATTAATGGGTTTATCTCCACTGCACACACAGTTGACACGAGGAATACTGCAGGAACAAAATAAATCCTGGAAGCAATAAACAAGAACAGAATGTACAGTAAGCACTGTAAAATAACAACAATGCATATATTATCAACTACAGCAATGTATCTGTCTAGACAGATAGCTAGATAGATAGATAGATAGAATCTAAACCTGCATGTTAATGCTCCTGTGTTTACCATGTTTGTTTTGCCATGTCCAGTTGGTACGCTCTGGTTAGCTCATCCAAATGGGCCTGAAGCATGGGTTGCATCTCATCCCGAGGAGAGGGGGTGAGGGTGGCTGTGGACTGCTGTCCAAAGGACACAGCAGCTGGGGAAGAAGCAACCCCTCTGATAGGTGGGGTGGGAACCCTCTCCTCCTCTTCCTCCAGCTCATCCTCCATGCCTTGGTGGAGATATGTCTGCACAGGCATGGACGGTCCCCAACCATCACTCTCATACCTGAGGGAAAACCCATGTTTACGGTACAAATGTAGTTAAGGCATAAAATTCTTTAGACAATCTTTAGTGTGAGCAAGGGCTATAAGCAATTATTTTTGTTACTGATTACTATTGGTCACTTTCTCCTGTTTATTATTATCTCAATTATTCAATCAATAAGTTTATCTAAAAATACCAGAAACATTTGTCAAATTACAAAATAAGGAAAGCTCTGGGATTTTTGTTAACATTTTTTTTCAATAGCAGTTGACAAATTTTAGTCTAATAGACTAATAAATGGCTCTTTTTGTTAGTTTGGTGTAGGTCTGGTTAGCTATAGTTGAAGATCAGCAGTCAGTACAACCAAAAATGATAATCTACTAACTTAATTTAACACAGCTCATTGAGTTTAGAGCTATGAATATTTTATAGAAATGAAACTGGAAAGTATGTATGGACAGAAACAGAAATGAAATTGACATTAGTAACATCGTCAGTGTCTACAAGTAAAAGAAGGAAGGGGAAAGTAGACAGCATAAAAGAATAAATATGTCAAGAGAGATTCTTATATGCTAACACAGCTTTGTGACCTTGTCCGGACAGCAATTTGTTATACAACAGTCCTGAGTAGAATTACAGTTGGTGTCAAGCTTCACTTCCTCATAGCTGTGCTTACACATGCTGAAATAATACTAGCCATAAAGAAGGTGTTCATTAAAGAAATTTGTCAGTGCACACTCCATAGGACATAACTGTTTTAATCTGCTGCCATTAAGAGCAGCCTCAGATTTACAGTGCATGAGACTCTTCATTTGCCAGATAGCCTATTAAAGCAGATGACTATCCCAGATTGGAAATGGGAGTAAGAGGACATAGTGCCAACTGGACCAAAGAGAGAGACTCTCACAATCACTTACACAAGTTACTGTTACTTCGTACCTAAAGTACAGTGTTGATTTACTGTATTCACTACACTAAATCTATTTCGATTCATTTTCTTAAACACTTATCAGGTAAACTCTCATATCCACACCTACAGCCAATGTAGAATCCCCAATTAACCTAACAACTATATCTGGACTGTGGCAGGAAGTTGGAGTAGACAAAAAACTAAAGTAGACACACTAAGTGAAAATGAAAAAAAAAAAAAAATCAGATTACTGGTACTGCACCAATCATTTACAAGAATTCAGCTTTTGATATTGACTTCAGCCTTGGAATGTGGATATCACAAATCTCTGCTCTGTATCTCTCTTTCATTTCTCTTTATAAAACAGTACTATTAGGAGTTTTTTTTCTCCACTATGGAATTCAGCAAATAGATTAATTCAAAACCATCCATATGTCTACAAACTCGCAGCAGGAGACGGCTCAGATGTGTTTTATTTTCATTTCTTTTCCATTTATCTTATAGATTGGAGAATGGGTCAGCAGATAATTTGATTGGCACCCATTTGTATATGAGGCTTTGTGCAAGAGCCTGTGCAAAAGAGCATGTGTGTGTAACCGGCTGCCTGTGGAGACTATACGCACATCTACTTCTCGCCAGATGTTCAGTACTATAGAAATTACTTGCAGAGAAATCAAAGCTGAACCTTGTTATTACTAACAGAAATGTGTTGTGTTGCTCACACGGGCAAACACTGTCTCATTGATTCTCACAAAAAGGGACACTAGATTTTCTGCTCCTTAGGTATTAAGAGGAGGAAACTTAAAATAAGAAAATAAGAACATTTTAAGTCTCAAACTTTGTCAGAAGACATTAAGGTGCAATGCAAAGCTACTACATCATTTCATATACAAATGGATTTAGTAGATGTGGCTTATACAAGAATTTGTTTAACATCATCTATACTGCTTTATTTCCAGTGGTCAACTCTTTTCTATTGTTATTTGTACTCCTCGTTTTTGTGTGTGGCTATCATTATATCATTATATAATTTGAAAGGGTTTTTTTTCTTGTTTAGAACATACCACCCCATTTTGCTTTAGCTTGTGTTCATCTTTGTTGTCCTCAATATCAAGATTGCCAAATAAAATGTTTGTGCGTAAGACATCTGAGCCTCCTGAATCATTCCTGCAAGACTGAACCTGGCTACAAAAGACTTTCATAACAATGAACACAATATTTCAAGCATTGACAAATTTAACAGTAAGGAATGATTTGTATTTGAGTCCAGTTTCAAAAAACAAATAAAATAAAAGCTGTAAAAACCTTAATTGTCTTGGTATAAGTAGCATTAGTAGACTAAAATAGACCAAGATGTATTACATTTGGTTTCTCAAAAAACAGGAGGCTGAGTATAAAATGGGAGGTGATCCAGAAAAAATATATAATTGGGTTAAATGGCCTGTGAAAGTAAATGAGAAAGACACAAAAATCTGAAAAGGAGAGCAGTTTGAGACAATTCCTAATTTTCAAGTTGCACAACTTCCAAGATTCAGTATCAGATCATCTGGTTAAAACAAAACTTGTACATTATCAAGCTTCATCCTCTACTGACAACTGAGCTGCAAAGTGTGTATGCTGTTCACTTGTGTTTAAATGTGTTTTATTATCTGTTCACATCAGAATAATTTGTCTATGTTAGCAGACATACCCTCCCCCTTCATGGTGCTCATTGGGATAATGGTCCATCTCGGTACCAGGGAGAGGGTGAACAGGAGGGGGGGGCAGGGGAACATTAGCCCAGCTGGACCCATTGGCTTTAGTAGGTTTAGAGCCAGCCTTTGCTTTCTTCTTCTTTCCTCCCTTTCCACCTAGAAAAGAAGAGACACAGTCGCTGAAAATTACATTGTATAAGAAAATCAATTAAAAACTGATAAACAAGTGAGGCAGCATCGCAAATTACGTTAGCTGCTTTTGCCATGTGACAAATGTGTATACTAAAGAAACTCAATTTATTCCAAACACACTACTTAGTTTACAAATCCATTTGGACTCAGTTTCAACAGAGCCTTGGAAAGTCATACACAATTTCAAACACAAGATTTCAATGGGCTCCTGCCTGTCAGCGCTTCCATAGAAAATCTCAAGGTTGCCTGATGAAGAGCATGCGTTCATTGATTGATTGGCTGAAAAGCCTCAAATCTCCATAGAAACAGAAGAGAAGAGAAGTAAACGAGGCTGAGGCAGACCTTTGTGCTCCACCCATCCCTCAGTGTCCCCTTTCACACCGGGCATTGGGTTCCACAATGAAATATCTCACTTCACAGCATCATCATAATGAATGGCTTGTGTAGTGTCGATGTGTCCCTAATGGAATTCACTGAGAGTCTATTACTACTTTCATTTCTTTTATTACACCGGAGAGCCCCTAACCCCATCCATTTCCACTCATATCCCTCCAACACTAGATTCTACCCGGTCCCATCCATCTTTATAAATCTGCCAGCCAGGTCAATACCGAGTTTTATATGATTTGGTCACTGTGGAAGAAACCTTATTTTTTCTCTTTAAAAGACATTTGACTTCAAACCCAAATACAGGTTATGTACACATATTCCAGAAGACTAAGACATGCTAATGTAAAATTTTCAACGATGAAGTTTCTTTGGCTTTGAATCTTAAAAGCAAAACCACCAAAATTATATTCTGGAAAGAATACTGAACAAAAGAAAGACCTGTTTTTTGATGGTTACTTAAGTATTTTTTCAGTTTAGCTTCTGTAATAATTATTTACTTCCTGGTTTATGTAGCAAAATGTGATGCATTTTACTGCCACTTCATTAGGTACAAATGAACAGCTCTGCCATCAATTCTACTTTTTCAGGTTTTGTAGATGCTGTTTTAAGAAACATGTTAATTCCACTTATATGATATTGAGATAGCAGGTATTGGTGTATTGAACTGCATTATACTGTATTTAAAGGTGTTCTTTATATTCACCGCCCTCATGCATGTTTAAGGGGTTTTCTCAGTGGCTAGAACAGCTTAAGATTCATGAAATAAAATCATGCTTTATGATGTGGTGCACTTTGACTTTCAGCACAACAGTAAAAATTAAATACTTAATAGTCACAGTAAATATGTTTTTTTTTTTTTAATTACTGGCAATTAGTAGAACTCTACCTTATTGTGACAAAAGTAAACTTAAATGTTTGTTCATCTGAAGGTTTATCACACATATCGCCCAGTTTTATAACCCTGTAGCACACAGCTAATGTTTGGGAATTAATATGATTTATTGTATATAGTATTTGGATCTTAGATTGTGTGTATGGAGGTGAATGGGACCTTCTGTACACTTTTTCGGGTTTTAAATCAAATTTAATTTTCTTTCTACAAGTAAACACCTTGCCTCTTGATCCAAAAAATAACCTCAGGCTGACCAGCCTCCCAGGCTACTGAAAGCCATTTTTGGGAATCTTTGCTAAATGCATTTGTATTTGTCATCTGTTGGTTAACCTTTGCTGCCAGAAGCCTGTAATCACATTTTCCACTGCCCCAAAAATCTGCCAATATGGCATCTTATGCAATGTAACATCATGCACGCTAATGTAATTTAATAAACTAACTTGACTCAGGCATGGTAAAAAAAAAAATACATTATTGTCATCAAAAGAATTTACAGAAGCAGCAGGGTACATCTCTATTGATTTTCATGAAAACCAGATGGCAGGAAAGTCAGAAACACTGTACAGTTTGTTTTGAATCCAGAAAATTTAGAGTCTGTTGCTATTAAGACTTTCCTGCAAGAATAACAAAAACACTTTAAAGAAAGATGAGGTAAAAAAGAAAGGTACTGGAGAGAAAAATTAAAAAATGAGAATATAGAAGAGGTGTCAGAATAAGATTAATAAAGAATGGAAGTAATAAAAGAAACAACTGTAAGCCCAAGGCAGGTGGCACCACAGTGTAAGTATAGTCTGAAAGTAATTGGGTTTCCTAATCGCACCTCTGGGCGACGCTTGACTTTTCCCAATAAATGGTGAGCTGACGTGATTGTTCACTCATCCTTAGTCCCTCTACACAAGACCAGCCATCAATATTGTAAATGAGCCTCTTCTAGGGAAGGATGGTCTGGCACTGGAATTGCAACAGCTCAAACCAAATATGAAAAATATAGAGAGAAGCTGTGGCTAGGAGCTATACAAGAATTACACAGCGTACTCATCTCCTCTGACAAAACTGGGCCTCTCTTCAAAGGGGAAGTGATGCTAAATATAGATTCAGCTTTGGGTATTTATACCCAGGGTTTGGGCACTCCCATTCTATAACTGTAGGGCTGCATAGCCTTGAGCTTGCTTTGTTTTCATTGGGTGCCTCAATGCTGAGGGGGAAAGCCACAGAGAGACTCAAGAAAGACTATACAGCCAAATACAGCTTATGAGGGAGAATATAAAACTCAAAGTCTTGTATCATCATATTTAGTTTAGGTTAAAAAAAATACAACATGTTACATAATGAATGGAGAAGCAACAATAGAGAGTTCAGGAGTACAACAGGTCACACACAACCATGGACTTAACATATTCATAGATGTTGTAGCTTCACAGGCTGGATGAGAGTGTAGGGAGAGAACAAGGTGTCTTTGGGGTCTCTAACTACTACAGAAAACACCAGTTACCTCCTCTCCCCTACACTAAGAAAGGTTTTAATGAGCAGCTTCATGTCCCAGTGGAGATCCATGCTGTCATGAAAGCTGCTCTATTTCTGTTTCTTTTTATCCCCCTCTCCTCCTTCAGACCTGACATTCATTATTCCTTCCATGTCCTTAGAGGGAGAGCAAAGCACAGTAACTTCAGCTCCCCCCTCCCTTCATATGCTGAGTTTACTTTGGTTGAAGTCTGAATCAAAGCTTAGCCTGTGCTGATTCAAATTCCCAGCACTGTTGTAAGTTTCACTACACAGAATATCTGTTATTGATTAATTTACTTTTAAAGCATCATCAGTACTGGTAATCATCATTATTTCACTGTACATTATACCTATACATTATACTATGTGATTTTGCCATGAACTTCTATTTAAGGATAAATGAAAGATCATTAGGTAGGGAGATTTCTTAAAACATCTTTTTGTATTAAATTATCTACATATTGTAAGTATCCCAGTGTAGCCAATGGATATCTGGGCCAACACTTCCTGTTCCATGTGCCGGCAATTGCTTACAAACTTAGATAAACATTAAAAAGCTGATTAAAAAAAACCTAATTTGCATTTACATAACAGCTGATGGTTTGATATTGGATTTTCGCTAATGCATTCCCTCTTTTTTTACTTTTCTTCCTGAGGCGATATTGGTCATTACTACTCATTCTACAAACAGACTACAAGTGGAAACCAGAAAGCTTCTGGTATCAAAAGGTTTGTTTGTTGTCTACAGATTCTTCATATTAATATGCAGATATTATTTGAGATTAGGTAAGCACATTACCTGAATCTGTCTACCATAACTCTAAACTTATGCCAGGAGACATTAGCTTACCTAGAGTAAAGACTGACAACAGCTCTGCCTGTATGTGAAAATATGCCTATCAGCACCTTGAAAGTTCATTGTTTGAGCCATTATATCTTGTTTATTAAATAAGTTGAAAAATGGAAAAAATAAAAACAGGTTGTGGTTTTTCTGAGAGACTATGTGCTAGACGGATTGTGTTACCTCTGCATCAGTCTTCTCATCTAAATCTTAGAGTCTTAGGCATATTTTCCCAAAATGTCAAACTACTCCTCTAAAACATATTTTCACACTCTATTTTTAATCTAAATGTATATGTTAAAATGTATATATTAAATTGTTTCTTTTCATCTTATGAAATTATACTACTATGTGCCAAGCCGAACCAGACTCTTCAGTCACCTGTGTTTCTATAGGAAGGATTTGCCTGTAAGGCATGACCACTTCACATCCTTCTCTCTAGCCCACAGTATGCCCAAGCATTGAATTAGAGACCAGTTAAAGCAGTGGCTTGTAACTAGATAAAAGAGGAGAGTGGAAGGGAGACAGGCAGAGGGATGCCCTGGTGTCCTATAAATGACATTGTAATTCTCTGAACATGGGTTTTAGTGTAGTCGGCCACCATTAGGGGAAGAGGGGAAAAGGGAGGTATTTTTGCCACTTTACCCAGCCAAGCATCTCTAATGGTGTCTGTGTGTGTATATAGTCCACTCTGTCTGAAAGACTCCCTCTGCCCCTACTCCCGTCTGCTCACTCACACAGTAAGAGACAAAGCCTTCCCAAAGACCGGCAGTAATGGCATGAACCCAGCCTTAGCACTTGCAGCCATAATTTGTCAGAAGATTATGCTACTATTTTTTCTGCTCTGAAAGACTTTCAGCCCATATCCTTGTTCACCACATCTCTACATACAGCAGTAGTTGTACTCAGAACCCCATATAACTACAAAAATAACACCATACCATTCATATGTGATCAACTAGACGCAGGGTGAGCTGAGTGAGCAAAGCACCTCTGGTGATGGTGAGGGAATTGTGTTAATAAAAAAAAATGTTTAGATATGAAGTTTGTACATGCAAATAACAGATCAATAAGGCAATTAAGACATCAGTCAATCATAAAGTTGGCTGGGGAGCAGAGTGTCCCAGTCTGCTTAATTCTCTGCTGCGTAAACCAACCTGAGAGACTGCCGCTTCGCTCTGAGCTGTTGTGAGAGCTGGTGGTGCTGAAATCTTGTGATTGGTTGTGTGGTATTCTATTAGACAATCCTTCGGCCAATCGGTAGTCAGGAATGAAAAGGAGGGCTACAGTGGGGGTTAAAGGGCAAAAATCACAGTGGCATCAGGTGACTGGCAGTTAGCACAAGCACATGCAAACATGCAGTTAGAGCATCAAGCAAGCAGGATATAATCAGGATCCATATGTTCAAAAAGCTAAATTATTTAACATTTTATTCACTTTCTGATTTGTATGCAACAGACAAAACATTTGCTGGATAAATTTCATTTGTTGTTGATTTGAAAAACATGAAGCTAAGCTGTCACAGCACTCCTCTTAATTCATGAAAGGGGATAAATGACTCAGTGGTGCAGATTTTATTTCAATATTTGTCCCGCTTCAGAGAGGTATAATCATACATAATCATGTTTGATCATACTTCTTGAAATAATTCCAGGGAGGATTACAAAACATTTTTAAAGATTCACTGAAATATGTAAAAACTATAATTAATCTATTTTAGACTGTTGGAAAACCATCAGATGTATTAGAATAAAGCCAAAGAAATACTCATTACATCTAAACTATGAAACTCCAGTCGGCTTGAAAAATCCTGCATCAAATCCAAGTAATTAATTTGGATTATTTTCTTAAATATTATTCAAACTAAAATGGATTGGCAATTACTCTGAAACTGAAGGAGGAGTGGTACCGTCATGACAACTCAGCAGGAAAATGGATGGATCACTTAAGTGTAGTACTCCTTTGTGAGGTGTTTATTCAGCCTTGGAGAGAAACCAAGATGATGTATGCTGGGGTGGAAACTGCTCTTTTTTAGACAACCTCTTCCCGTCATAGTGGCGTAAGAAAGACCTCTGAGACTTTTGAGGGAAACGTTTAAATACCAACAGTCTGTCCTGTAAACCTGTGGCTTGTAATCTGGCTTTGTGTTTAATGTCACAGGAACAATGGCTTTAGCTGACATGTTATCATACTCTATAAAAACAATCTTGGTGAGCCTCCCACACACGAGGGCAATGATATTACCACAGACTACATTTTCTTTCTCAACTTACTGTTGTTGCAGGAGTTTTTGTCAGGCAGTGAGTAGCCCAGGTTGGCCATCTCCTGCTTGGCTTGCAGTGAGGCCTTCCACTGGGCATCAGGCAGGTCCACAGCCAGCTCATGAATGCTACTGGAGTGTAGAATCTGAGTGGTGGCATAGGGAGTGGCCTGAGATGTTTGGCCAGGGCTGTTGTAGTTGGTTTTTGTGGTAAAGTCTATACTGCTGTAGATGGCTCCGTCTGAGAGCATGGTACCTGTCTTATCCCCTTGACCAGTGGGGAGATCTGGGAAAGAAGAGTATGGAGAGATTACATAAAAAGCTTCCCTCTAAAAATGCCCACCTCACCTGTAGCCCCGCAGTACTAACAACAAAACAAGACAAAAAAAAAAGTTACAATGAGGCATTTCAACCGTCCTGTTCTCCTTCCACATGTCCTTTAGATATCTCACTAACTTCCCTTCTCTGTTCATATACATTAGGGATAATGTTGCTGCTCTGCATGTGTGTGTACTAACAGAGTGAAAGAGTGAGAGCCAGGAGGAGAGCAGGCAGACTCTCTCCATAGTGCATAGTTTGCATGCCCAGTGAAGGGGAGATGATGTAAAGCCATGGCGGAAGTGTCCGCATCTGCGCCAGTCAAGCTGTGCCTGTCCTTCACGACTGGCTGCTCAAGACCATCCTTTCAAACACCCATCCACCCCCTGCTCCTCTGCCCGTCTCTCCCCTCTCATTCTCTTGCTCTGAGGTATGGGCTATGACACCATACTGGACTATGTGCCATCACTCAGCCTGGTGACAGCGAAGCCCCCGCTGTTAATGCTGTAGCTGTCCTCTGGTGTGATAAATATATATCAAGAATGTAATGTGCATATATGTATACATCTTGCATGCATGTACGTACATCACAGAAAGGAAGGCAGGACTTCTTACATCTTTTATGGTCTTTTTCTCAAAGCAACTGGGACAGCACCAGGGCACTCACCTCCTCGACCAAAGTTACTCAGGTCATTTGGTCCCCCGGAACTGCTGTTGACAGGCAGGCTGGTTGCTGGCCAAGAGTCTGCTAACCAGGGGTAGCCTGGATCACTGGCATTTAGCAGGCCTGGGCGGCTAAGCAGAAACACAGGATCAAACAATAGATTAGATACAGACTATAAAACTATAATACTACAATTTTTTTTTTGTTTTGTTCTGATGTTTTATTTGTTGTTTTCTTTTTCATACAAGATTATCCCCAATTACATATTATGTCCGGATTAATTCTGCACTATGTTATTGGAACAAAAAAAAACATGACAGCAATCAATAGCAAGACAATGTGAAGACATCAAAAAAATGAAAACATATGTTTAAATCTTATTGTGCACAAGTATGTGTGTTTGTGTGAGATAAGCTTTCCATAAACCTCTGAAGCTGATGAAACAAGTCTTCAGTATGGGGGAAACACTATATAGATACATTTCTTCTCCCGCAAAGTTGGAATGCCTCCAGGCCCTTTAATTTCTCTTCCTGCTGAGTCTTTGTCACATTCTCTGAGTTATTAATGCAAAAGCACACGGTGGGCACACTAATGCATGCATTTGCTCTCTGCATAAAAGTGCAGCTGTACGCATTGACACCCACATGTATATGTTCCCTTGTTCATTAATATCTTGCCCCTTCTGCTGTGTTTTTCCATCAACCCCTTGTGGTGACGTCCAGACAGTCTAAATCTTATTTGATGGGGAGTCAGACTTCGGCGCTGGAACCCGCTTGTGGTTCTGCGTATGTGAGAGGGCAGTTCCATTTAACAGGTGTTGTGTCCCTCTTGAGGGGATGAGAGCCATAAAAGCAGTCATCAAGACTTTAACCTGTCATGGGTGACTGCTGGGAGGCCATTAGGGCCACTTTACTGTACAATCACGTCTAAGGCTCGTTACCATGGGTAACACAGATGGAGTAAAATGAGAATGAAAGATGCCATTAAATGCCTTTGTTTTCAGTTCACGGACACTCCACTTGCCACTTGGGAAATTGATTAAAATGCAAACAAAATTTCTGAATATGTAATCACTAGTGTACCTCGTTAGATAAATGATCCTCAGGCAGTATATTTAGTATATACTGCATACGTCTCTCTTAGCAGCAGGTTGCAGATACATGTGTGCTCTGAGAAGCTGTGTATCACAGTGGTTACTAGCCTGGCTTCCTGATGGGATTTTTTTTGCCTTAGCTCCAGAGGGGTGATGTGTTGGCTCTCAGGGACTGAGAGGGAGTCAGGCCCTGAGGACAAGGGCAGGTAATGGCAATGCTGCAGTCACTCTCTGCCTAAGCCACAAGTTCTAATGAGAAGACGCTTTCTCCACAGCGGGGGGAGTCGAAATGAACTGCAGTCCTGGCAAGCTAAGAGCCCTCGTTGTGGTTCCTGAATGCCAAAACAGGCCCTCGGGGGAGACAAGTCATTCAAATTGATGGCTGTGCATCAAACACATGCACTTTTATAGGGTAATACATCTTCCAAGCCATCTCGTCCTTCTACCTCTGTTTCTGGCTGCCATGTTACCCCACTGCCATTATTTTCTCTTGCCATACTGTCTTTCCCTAACCTTATTTTCCTTGTATTTTTCCCCTATACACCTCCACCTGTGTTGGAGGTAAAACAACAAAAAGCTGAAAAAGAAAATACATTGTTTATTGTTGTTGACTCCAGCAACACCGCAGAAATGCATGCTGCTATAAGTAAAAGATCGTGCCTTTGTCTCATCACCAGTGTCATTTGTGTGAGCTCCAGTAAGTCCCCCCCCCCCCCCCCCCCCCAGGGGGGAA
>VUQI01048083.1:0-14010 GCA_015106735.1 Paratilapia polleni | reverse complement strand
AAAGCTGTTGCTGGTAAATGACTGCATTTCTGTGTGGAGTTTGCATTTGCCCCTACACTCGTGGGATTTCACTGGCTGTGATTGTTAATGCCTCCAGCCCCCCTGTGACCCTGAACTGGTTAAGCAGTTAAGAAAATGGATAGAAGGATTATTAATATTAGTACTTGCCGTAATAATACTACTACTAATAATAATAAAGTAACAGTACTTAATGATTAAATATACAGTAAAATAACTGACGAGTATTGTGTAAATGTTCAAAAGTAATGAACTGCAGATTTATTCCAACACTCTTAGAAGATCCTTCAGGAACCTTTTAGGGTTCCTCACATTGCCTCTCTGGTGGAAACCTTTCTGCTCAAAAAGAAAAATACGTGGAAAAATAAGTCAGTGGCTGTGTTCAGGTCATATCATAAGAAGGTGAATTTTTGCTGGAGTAAGCTCACATTTGGACATTATCTCTGTGATGTATTAGCGTTACATTTTTTCCCCTTTAAATACTTGTAGGCACTGGTTTAGTCTGTCACAGGAGGAAATACTAAAAGCTAACAGGCTGTTCACATAATGTGTGTTTGATTGCATTTACAGGCAGGTGAGCAGAAGGACGATGCAATCCTCCATGAGTGGTGCAAAGAAATCCAAAGACAGTTTTTCTGCTTCGAGTACCAAGCACCCAGCAGAATATGTATGTATTCACTATGTAAATTTAGTATGTAGTATCTGTATTCCCACTCATTTATTGAGGATTTTCCTTTAATTTGTAGTGGAATAAACACTACCTCCCTGCTTATTTCTTTTATGCACTGCATTTGTTTCAGAGATTCTGCGTCAATTTTAAATCTTACTCGGTAGATATTATGTACCAACAATCTGCCCTTCAAGAATAGGCTCTTTTCCCAGTACAAATGGACTTCTCTTCTGAAATATGAAGCACCATGCTGTGTTTAATCAGGTCTGCTGAACAGCTGAACACGTCAAACAGAAAAACTCACAGACGTAGGGCTGGTCATGTTTGTCGTTAGATTTTATTGCAGCTGAGGTTTACTTAGTGTTTACAAAACCAGAGCAGATTGCAAGCGTCCATGGGGAGTGAAGAGGGGCGGGAGTTTCACGCCAGCATCGTCACGCCGCGTCGGTTAAAGGTGCAGCCTGCAGCTTCACCCCGTTACATTCACAGTGTCGCCACCATCGCAACCTCATCCAGCTGGACCGGGGACTTTTTGGATGATTAAACATAAACGCTGTGCGCCGTACAAGCTTTTAATTTTACAATTCAGTTTCTCTAAGTTACATTCAAGACAAAAAACAAGGCAACCACAGAGCACTAAAATGATAATGTTGACTCTATGCTGTGCAGCCTTCAACCCCACCTCCACCTTCTCTCTTCCTTCTTACAGCATGTGCCCCCCCCCCCAGTACTCTCCTGATCTGCCCTCTCCTCAGTATGCAGCTGTGAGCGTCAGGGAGTGTCATAGTGCTGTAGATAAGGCAGAAACAGAGAGAGCTTCTTATTCAAACCTTAGAAGGTCAGGAGCTCTGTGCATGTGTGCATTTGTGGTGGGTAAGATATGGAAGATAATGCAGCTGTATGACGGGTGAGGTGGCGGTTGCTCGGAGTCACTAGTTTCTTACTAAAAAGGGTTCCATACAGCTCCAGAAAATGATTTTTTTAGCTTTATATATATCATAGCATAACCATTCAACCATTCAACCCAGTAATATTTAAAGAACTTTGAAGCACCTCACTGGATCATGTGTTCTCATTTATGTTTGTTAGAACCAATCAGATGGCTCTCTGAGTCATTACTGCTGTGCATGAACCCACTAGAACCCTACTTTTTACGTGAATGTGTGCACAGTGTCCATCAGTCTGCTCACTGCCTTGCATTGTTGATCATCTCGGCGCGGTGGAGCTGTGGCGAAGGGGCGTGAAGCCGCTGCTCTTGATAGTGGGAGTGGGAAGGGAGCTGAGGGTGACACTGTGGCTGTGGGAAAGGTGGAGGATGAGAGTTTGGTTGAGGGAACGCCTCGACTTGGGACTGGCGTTGCAGCTGTGGTCTCTGGGTGGCAGCAGCAGCAGCTTTGGGCTCCCTCTTGGGAGTGTTGTTGAGGATGTCCAAGCTCCGGCGGCTGGAGGAAATAACATCGGCGACGAATTTGGTGCATTCGGCGCAGATGTCACGCAGCGTGCAGCCGTGAGCATACAGGTGGGGGAACTCCTCCTCCACTGAGCGGCGGGATAAACTGCGCAGGGACCTGCAGACACATGACAAGGATTGGAACGCTTTAACACTGCAAACACACTTATGTAATATGTAGGATGAGACATGAAGCGCTCAAAGAATCCTGAATAGAAATGTATTAGAGGAATACCAGCAGTCCAAACCACCCCTTACCCACTGAAGCCTGAAACAATTTGATAGCTGGGCTGTGACAATTTTAATAATAAAAGAAAGCTAGCATGACCCATAGAGCAGCAACCTTTGTGGCTGAAAATGAAGGCAATGCTTAAGTGCCAAAACCTTCAGTTCCTCTAATGGCCACTTGGGGCTGGCTCCAAAAAGTGAGTCAGTCTCCACAGACTCCCATGTTAAAATGTCCAACTTTATCAAGACAAAAAACAATTATGTTTTAGTTCATAATTCACAAAAAAGGAGCTGAAATCTGTCAGACCTTTTGTTAAAACAAATAAAACTATTTTAAAAGTATTAGTTATTTTGATAACAGGTTTTAAAAAGGAAGTAAATATGTCAAAATCTTCTGGTTTGTATTACAATAAAATGAAGGGTCGGAACATGTTATTGACTCAAGAAGAAATTGATTAAATGTTATCCACCAACAGATCGATCACAAAAATAAATTTTAGTGGCAGCCCTAAATGACTTTATTGGATATTTAATAAATCATCCAATAATGTTTTACATTAACGTTTGGGCTGCCACATTGTGGAAAAGCTACAGAAACTTTTTCCACTTTAAAAAAAATAATGTGTCATAAAAGTCATTAATTTCGTTCTCATGTCTTAAAACCAGACTGCTCAGCCAAGACAAATAGACACACAATGTGTCCCAGTAAATCAGCTGAACATCTGGAAAGATGAAGCTACACTTGATCTTTCTAAGCTCATCCAAAGTGGCTGAAATATAAACACAGACACGCGGCAGCATGGGGTGGGGTGGCAGCATCACAGCCACGACGAGATTAAGGTCAGCTTTCCTGATTCAAATAACATTTGCTGTTATAAAACTGTTTCTGCGCATGGAGCTGTACAGTCCGGTCTTGATGACAGGTGTTAGATAGCAGATCAGCACACCACGCCAGCAGCCGCTCTCTCTCTCTCTCTCTCTCATCAGCTCGCTATCAGGGTCTCTGTCCACTCTCTCTTCCATGTCTGTCTTCACATGGCCAAAAGGAGCGAGGATTTTGATGACAGCTGGGTAATTATTACATAATGGCTGCTTAGAGGCCTTGGAAGAGGCGCTGCACTGATTACATAACTAAAGACAGTGAGGGTGGGGGAGGTAGGTGGAGGTTGGCGATTGGATTGAGTAAGCAATCTGCGATTGGTTGAGGTACACACAGAGGCTGATGCTGCTTAGGTTCAAGAAGGTTAGCAATCATTGGCTTGAGTTAGAGGCAGACTTAAATAGATTTGACCTGGTTTTCAGTCTCGGTGTGCGTTGTCCTGGGACTGAACCTGTGTACATGTGCTGATAAGACTGTGGGGAAAGTGGTGTGTTGGAGTCCAAATGTCAAGTCAGCCTCAGCTTTGGAAACACAAAAAGGAAGTGTAGTTTTCTTTCATTCATATGGGTACAGGTTAATAAGTAGTAGTTAACAGTCAAAAAAGAGGAGTACAGGGATCGAACATTTGAACTTTCCTATCAGCTTGTCATTTATAAAGCAAAAGGGACTTTGAATAGCTCTAACCTGTATAACAAAAGCTGCTTAGCAAATAAAGTTGGATTGATAACACACTGAACTAAGTCATTGAACATATTAAAGGGGACCTATTCTGCTCATTTCCAGCTCCTTTGTTATTCCACTATAGTGCCTTTGCACAATTCCCATTTTAAAAAATTGATATTTTTCTCTTCTGCCAGCTATGCAGCCCCTCATTTGAAAATCTGCTCCCTCTCCTCTGATTGGCCAACTTCCTGAAGCCTGCAGAGGGGCAGGACCCAGTGCTTGGAAGCAGTGGGAGCCTGTGAGGTTCTGAGAGGAAACTGTAAACCTCCCCAAGTCATTATTTATTTCACGTTCTGGGAAAATGGCAACTTCTGAAATCTATCGAGAATATGACAGCTGACGCACAAACATCTGCAGCAACAAATATTACAGCAGGACAGCTGTTTGGTAAACTTTACACTTAATACATGCTTACTGTGAGACATATAACTCCATATTTTAGTTGCTTTTTAAAATGTAAGTGTTTGAATGTTCTTCCAGTTCAGGAGGCTCAGTCTCTGTGCTAACAAAGAAGTAACAGATTTTGTTATTCCAAGTTTAGTTCCTCAGAGGTTCCCGTTGTTTTCCCCTACCATATGGAATATGGCTGTCAGTGGGTCTGGCTGAACTGCCATTACAAAAAATATTTGGCAGTGTTTTGCCAATGCAACACTTTAAATTGAATAAGCCCCTGTCTGGCAGAGATTGAGGCAGTATGTGCCGCCTCCAGGGCTTCTCGGCTGTCACAGCCGTTCCCAATCCCCCCTCCCACGTAGATTTTAGGGGCCCCTACTGGATAAGCAGTTGTTGACAGTGGAGACTGCACCCCCTTTTTAAGGGTTCAACAACAAGCACAGCTTCCATAGGAGACCCATCAAGTAAATTTGGTCTCAGCAGACACTTCAGAAGAAAACTCTCATTTCATTTTCAGTCAGCGTTATAATCTAAACAGCTTCTACAGACAGAGACTCACTTATAGACTTGGCTTTTGTGTCCATGGCTCTTTGGAGTGCTGTGAAAGCCCACAGTGTACACAGGAATGTGGGCCATCTTCTTTGAGGGAATCTTCATCTGGAGCACAGAAGAGGCATAACGAGAGGAAAAACAATCAGGCAGAGGAAAGAGAGCAGGAAGAGGCTGTGATGGGAGGCACAGCAGATTACTTTCACATCAAGATACTTTCACAAGTATTTCTACACTCTACGACAATAGAGATTCAAACACACAAACATTAAGGCCACAAGCCACACAGTCACAGGGCAACAATAAACAAATGCACATATTTCAATACAAACTAACCACAGTTATTTAAAAAAAACACAAATTAGCCACAGCACCACACACGTCACACAAAATCCAAACCTACAGAGCACAGAACCACACATCCAACACGGCCCGGGACTGAGGCAACAAATCAAAACCAGCAAAAGAACAACAGAAGAAGTGACGTCAATAGAAATAGCAACCAGGCTGAAATAATGTGTTAGTAAGTGCTAAAATATGGCATTTAACCCCTTTCTGCAGCAACTAGAGCAGCCTCTTTTTTTCTAATTTTACATGTAAAAGCCACACAGAGCAATATTTAAACAGGTTAACCTGAAGCAAAAATTACTTAATATGTTTTTCCTCATTAAAATGTAGTTTGTATTTTGAAAATCATTTGCATTTTTTTTTTTTTTTGGTAATTTTTCTGTAATCCTAAAACAAAACAAGAAAAATACATTTTACATTTGGAACAAATTTTATGATGTAAATGAGAGTGGAGATCCCCAGTATGGTCATCTGAGGCACACGAGGTCCACCCACCTGCTGTTCAATGAGGGGCAGCCAATCAGAAGAAAGTTGGTTTAAAAAGGAGTGGTGCCAACTTACAGCAAACAGATACCAGCTTCCTCACACCAGAGTGATGCAGAGAGGGGTTAAATCTAAATCTACCATACTGTTTTACAATTACAGTCATCTACAGTGTTTTTTGTACAAACTTTTGTTCAAGTTAGAACAATTTAAAATGTTTCATAAATGACAGTTCAGATGTGAAAAAGCAGAAAAAGTAGAAATTTATATGCTTTAATTATAGATATATATAATTATAGACCTGGTTATAAATGATATAAGAGGTCAGAACAGAAAAAATTAAAACACCAATACAGTAAAAGTAATATAAAATTTAAAAAAAATGAGGCTAAAAGGCTGAGTACAAAGTAATAAATACCCAAATAAGAACAGAGCCACATTGTGAAATTAGAGATGAATCGGTTTTAAAGTTCTAAAGTTACCTTTGCACTGCAGGAGCCACAAACCGACCTGTGAGAAAAAGAAATAAGATTTTACTAGCTTTTACTACTACTACAGTGGTAGTAAAGGTCCTGGATTCAAACCCAGGATCTTTGTGCTGTGAGGCAACAGTGCTAACAACTGCACCACCATGTAGATTATCTAAGCTATTAGAAAAGGTCCGTATATTGTCTATATTTTAATAAATACTTTTGGCAACATACAGGCTTTGTGTTGTTAAATGAGACTGACAGAAACTGCGTGAATAAATCAAATATAATATATGACTGTTTGTTGGCAGTGATTTGTGGAGACTCCTGTTTCACCTATAAAGTTTAAACATCAACATGGCAGGAGAATGAAGAAAGAAGTCTTCCTTGATACCTTTTACACAGTAAGCAGGTAGACGGCCATGAGAAGAGAGGGAATTTCACTCTGCAGCAGCAGCAAACCTGACAAAACAGACGCACAGTTACTGAATCCCTTTACTGTCAACAGCACAAAGATGAATCGCACAGAGGGACGTTCTGCTCTATTACCTTTCCCCGCTTCAGATTACTGTAGAGCTCTTTGCTCTGGAGAAACTTCTCCATCTCTGCTTTGACCAGTACTCGCCGCACGTTGATGACCTCGTCCACAGTTAAGGCAAGACTCTCCACAGGATGGCTGAACTCATCCTGAACACAATCGACAGCAGAGAAAGAGAGGAAAGCCATCATTCTGTCCACCCATCCACTGTTTATTTTACACAAAAAGCTTAAAAAACAGAGATAACACAGGAAGACTGGAAAACAGCCTGTGTCAAAGCCAAATGTCAGAGTTGGTTAGACTTACTGCCTGCAGTTTTATGCCTCTGTCAAACAGTCAAGTTTAAGTTTTTGAATGGAAGTCTTTGAAAGAATTTCATAAGAGGTAATAATTTTATTTTTGGCCACAACGTTCCCTTCTGTTTCTGACATGTGGAGCCTAAAAAAATGGCCAAAAAGTGTTTTTGCACAAAATTATGATGTCTTAGTGAGGTTGGCGTGATTTTTTTTATTCATTTTTTAAAATACAAAATCTCATCACTCACCATCACTTAATCGTGTCATCCATTAACCACCAAATTCTAAACAGTTCATGCTTGAATCCAAAGTGGCACTTTTTACCAGATATAATAAAAATTCCCTCCAGACATTCCTTTTATATTAAGACCTTTGACTGCCAAAATCAATGGACTGGGTACTGAAAAAAAAACTCTAATCTGACACAATCCATTATCTTGAACCATCATGTAAATGATTAACTAAACTTTTTAGGAAATTGCCAAAAATGTGAAGTTTTCATACAACAGTGTGTACTGCTCCTTTTACAAACCAGAACATCCGAATTTAGTGTACCGTGTAATGAAGCTGCCAGTGAGGTGTCCGTTTCTAAAAAGAGAGATTGTAATGAGCATGATCTCGTGCTCAGTTGTGCACCAGTCTCCCACTTCTCCTACTGGTTAGAAATAATTTGTGCTGCTCTGTGAAGGAAGTAGTACAAACCCAAGAAAGTCTTCTTTTGGCATTTTTCTGCATGGATTCGCCTCCCTATCAAAAATAATCTGGCGAGTTTCAGAAGAAACTTTTATTTTTCTCCAAAACAAAGTGGTGAATTTGAAATGTATTTGCACCCAAAACAAATTAAACTGTCTTATGAAACTTGACTGAGAAGCTTAGACTTTAAAGGCTCAATATCAGTTGAAGTTGGCTTGGCAGGATGAATATTTGTGCAGTGATGTCACGTGAAGCTGAGCACCGTCTCTGCCTCGGCAGTGATTTGATCTCACCATCCACTGGTGCTCGTCTCCAGCTCGGGAGTCTGACGTCGTCTCTGATCCCTCTGTAGTCTCGTCGACTGAACTTAGAGACAGGCGAGCCGGAGAGGGCGGCACCCAGCCGTGGACCGGGAAGGAGGCTGGCATGTGGAGATGGATGAAAAGTGAAAAGCAGAGAGGGAATAATGAGCTAAATATGGCTAAATCGAATGAGGACAGTAGAAAGTGAATGAGAGAAAGCCACAAGTCGCGGTCTGAAGAATCCATGAATTACACATCAGCCTCGTTCATTCAGGCCCGTCTCAGATCTCAGGCCTTCAAAGTGTTTGTCAGTCTGACTCGAACGCTGTCATCTATTATTAATCTGATTTCAGTGGAGTGATTCAGCCCATGCTGATACATCTGTAACTCAGATCGCAGTGAGAGGTCTGCTCTTAACACGGCAGACCTCACACAGTTCAAACTGGGTGCCTCTTCGATCCTGCAAATGGAAGGTGTCAATTTGTCTCTAATGGAAAGTAAACAGTGCAAGGGGAGGGCTGCAACAGACCAGTAAACATCATCAGTACATATTATTTGGATCAGCTGCCGATGACAGCCGGCTTACAGGCTTATACCTCCTCTCACTGACACACTTAAGGCCGGAGAGTCCTCTGCTGGCAGAGTTGTGTACTGCATAATAAAAAATCCTGCTATTATCCAGCTGAGTCTAATGCTTATGGCACATAAGCACCGTGGATGGCTTTGCAGAGTGGATTAAAGTTGGGATCGTTTTTCAAACAATTACTTCTGGATATGGATGCTGAGGCTGCTAATGCATGAATCATGGCTATCAAACACATAACATCCTTCCCGGGGCTTTCATGCAACACATAATTCAAACCCATTAGCTTCTACTCACCTTCGCCCAATCAGACTTTATCAGCACATCTTTAGATTTGATTACAATCCATCACGAGTCTCTGAGCAGCTTCATGGCCGATGTGAATCCATGTTAACCCGCTGTCAGAGGAGGCTGCACCGCAGTGAACTGACACAGCTCTTTAGTGAGGTAACAGTGGTTTAATGAGGTTAGAGATTGGAAGCAGTGGTGACACAATGTCTCCCTAACCATTAAATCATTTCATTATCCTGAGGGTTGGAAATCAAATAAACATTCTCTTTCTTGAGTTTCTCGAGGAACAGTAATAAGTAGCTGCTGGGTTTTGTCATGACTGTGTTCACTGCTGCTTTCCTTCCAGACCTCGAGTCAGAAGAGGTGGAAACTTTAAAAAAAAAGGCATTTTTTTCTTTGGTAACCGCTGTACTGATGATCTAAATGCACTCACTTTGGGTCTGATGTCAGTTTAGAGGCATTCTTTTTCTTCAATGATTTATCCTTACATAAGGATAAATATAGAGAAATTAAAGCCATCAGGAGATCTACAGCCTGTATACTCATGAACATGCAGCTGCAGCTGGTAGGTCCTGCGCAAATCTGTGTAAGTCTGTGATATAGAGCAACAGAAACGAGCACCTTGGTACCCTGGATGTTTTATCCATTTCCTGATGATTCACTGGGGAAAACTTCAAAAGTGTTTTCAGTGTGGGAGAATTTCATGTTATAACTTGTTTTGATGAGCCACCTATCCCACATAGTGATCCTTAAACGTTCAGCCAAAATGCACTTTTTGGATTTTTTTTTTTCCCAGTGAATTATCAGAAAACAGTTTACTCATCCAGGGAACCAATGCTTGTTTCTGTTCTACATCATAGACATAAAATTGGTTAAGTTCTGGTATGACTATATCATATATGATATCATATATTCTATGATAGTGTTGCTCAAAATTGATTATATATTAATTTCCTTTAAAAATTGCCCTGCACAAAAACAAGAGTTTAGCTTTAGATTGGGACTTGGAGTGGATGTAATGCAATCTGGTTGCAGTTTTCACCAGAGCTTAACTTAAAATGTGCCAGTTTTCAATCCATTCTTCACCCAGCTACTTCTGAAAGGGTGGCAGGTACTCACTGATTTTTTCCCCTTACCCTATGGAACCACTTTATGACAAGCATTCAGATCAGCAGGATTATATGTGCCAGTGAGCCACGACACCAAATCTCAAATTGAAATTCCACTCCCTCATTGTATCCTCCATCCTCGGACTGCAGAGGAGAGGGCCGGACTATATGCATCTGATCGTTAGCTGACAGCAGCTGAAATGCAGGATGATGGCAGGATGTTGTAGGTGGCAGGATTCAGGAAAGTCTGGCAGCCTGATATGTGTGAATACCGCGAGTCCTCTTCACCACAAGTGATAAAATTAACATTGGTTAAATATGAGATAACATCACGCATAACAACACGTCATTTTCAGTATCTTACTGTGCATAGATGACCAAACCTACAATCGCTGCAGTGGACATGACGGCTGTCAGGCACACAGAGCGCACTGGACACGGGCCAGTCTCACCTGGCACACCATCAGCGCCATCACATATGTTCTGTGTAAATTTACAGTCTTGAATTAATGCCAGTGGCAGCTCTCACACATCATTACACCGCATGTCCTCATTATCCTCGTCATAATGAGGGCCAAACAAGCCCCACATAAATAAATCACATTCACAAAAGTTCATTTTGATCAAATGATGTCCCAAGGTGGGGGATACCACTATTTATCACAATAACACTGGGGTGACTCGTGTGTAATGATGTAGAATGAAACTGTCAGAGGTCAATGTGATTGGAAGAACCAACCAGCAGTCTCATTTCTATGCATCAACATTCATGAGGAGTTTATGGTTGAATGTAGGCATTTAGAGGGCAGCATACCAGGCTGATCGACGTGCACTCTTATTCTGGTGGACTGTGATTCATAAAGGACCATTGCGTGCAAGTGTGCCTATGCATATTACATACATCTGACTTTTTTTGCAGCCATTTTTGGCTTTTGTGCACTCTTTTATAAATGAGACGCCAGATCTTGTCCTTTTTTTCAAGTTTAAAAACCTGCTGGGAACATCAGGGAATATTTGATCAACCACATCCCCTGTAATCTTAATCCCACCTAGACAGGTTTTAGAACAGTTTTTTTATTTCTCCCTGCAGACTCAAAAACTGTCCCTATGTCTCCCTCTGTGGGAGGAGACTAAGAACTGCAGCCAGGTGAATCTTCAGCCACAGCAAGATAACAGCTGATGCTGTTAATCATCTGTCTTTCAAACAGGAAGCTCTAACCCCTAAAATGACCTGCTGTAGTGTTTGGCTGGGATTGACTCACTGCAAACTTCTGAATGGTGGTGATTGTGAAACAGTGCCACACCACTCAGTGAAGGCTGAATAAAGAACATGCTGAAAACCCCTGATTACTTCCTGCTTCTTTTCAGTCCTGTGCATTTGTTAAAAGCAGCTCAGAAACTTCTCAAACATGCTTGAAGATGACATTTCATCAGGGTTTATCCTGATATGATAAAAGTGACTAAGCTATAAATTACCAGGATCTTCAATATCAGTCAAATCAAATGCACCTATTCATTCAAAAGTTTTGTTTTAATTTGTTTCTAAGGTCTTTCTAGATCACATATTTAAGTATGAGCATCCAGGATAATCTGACCTCTGTGATGAGGAGGAAGACCGGCGCTGGTTAGAGTCCTGGATCGAGGCCTCTCGCCCCTCAGCCTGACCGCCCCGCCTAGCCGGGCTGACTCAGAGGCCGAAGGAAGCATCTCCCCGCGGAGCACGGCCAGATCGTGCTCTGAGAAGGACCGATCCCTCTTCAGAGGAGTGGGGGAGCTCTCTGCCCTCCTCAGCTCCCCGCTATCTGGAGACTCCTCCTCCTGTGGTAGAAGGGTGGAGGGTGAAGAAGGGTTTAGTGTGGGGAGGAAGAGAAACAGTAAAGTGAGGGGCCAGGGAGACGAAAAGTAATAAATGAGGAAAGTAAAGAGAAGGTCAAAGTCAGAAAAGATGTCCAAATGTCATGAAGCTATTTTTTGGAAACTGAATTTGAAAACCCCAAGAAGGAATCTGACCAGATGCCTGAAACCACACCAACTGACACAAAGGAGCAGTAGAGCTACTCCAAAAACCTTTGAACATTTGATTTGATTCAATTACGAGACTTTTAGTCTTCCTCAAAGCTTCTCAACCCAAGGGTCAGGACCCCATTAGGGGCCAAACAATATGTAGACTGGGAGATTTTAGCAGTGGTTTAGTTTACCAATTTATTTGGCTCACATTGATACGAGGAGAGGTTCGAAAGAATCCGAACCTCTCCTCAGTAACAATTCCAGCTGAAATCACCTCCTGTTTTTCAGCAAACTGACAGCTCCTCCTGCGCTAGTCTGGAGCCTTGTCCTTGTTATTTTAAATGAGGAGGATCCCCTTTCATTCTCCTGCATTTTATCAGTTCAGTGTGACATTTAGCTTTTGTGTGAAAATGGAGGAAGTGAAAATTAGTTTTTGCCAGTCAAATGGAAACTTTACACCAATATACAGGCCTGTCTGGGAAATTAACCCACAGTGGAAAGAAATTCAAGCTGTCAGGAGAGCTGCGCCCCTAAAGCTCAACACCAGGTAACTAAAAATACTGTGAGGTCTTTCCTCTCATGTGATTTCTAAGCATATTTAAGGATATTTAGTCATGTATTTTTGCTTTCTGCATGTCAGTGTCTATTACAGACCATATTAGAGCATGACTGGATTTTGGGACCAGTTTTTGTGGAGTAAAAAAAAATCTGATATTAGCTAATACATATTAGATATGTATTATCTGATAGTCTTTAATTTGTTACACGTACGTATATAAAGTAAAAAAAACCCCAACAAAACACCAGACGTCTACTGAACTCTAAAGGAAGGATAACCACCATTCTTCCAAAACATTTTCCAACATCTGGTTTTTTGATTATGGTGTTGGAGAGTGCGTCTAACACATTGGTCAAAGATCAGTCAAGTGTTCAACTTGGTTGAAACCTGGTGCCCTTGTGCCCTGTGGATGGGAGTGGAAGAGACCACTCTCATCGGGACAGAAACTATTAATCACAGGGTAACGGTGTGGACTAATGGTACGTATGCACCTAATTGGATGGAAGCGTCAGGTGGGCTGAAACAATCCCATAAAATGTGTTTCTGAAAACATCTGAAGTGAGAAATAAGTCATGAAGTTGTTCGTTGTAGACAGATCATGACTAGTTTCAATGTTTTCTTGTGAGTTCTTGTGTTGCACCGCATCCATACGTCCAAGATTTGCATAAAGTTGACTAGACCTCAACTTTAAGGAAATGAGGAGCTCTAAACACTACTGGTTATAGAGATAATAAATGGGATGTATGGAATTGACAGAGCCTGTGGTCACATACCATCAAAACAACTTTGCACTAATTTGCAGCGAGTCTTCCCTCTAAGGCCAGAATTCTCAAAGTGCAGTCAGTGGGCCAGTGGAGGCCCTCAGTAGCATTTTGTGTGGCCCACGAGGGAGAGAAGGTCCGAAAACACTACTGTACATTTCATTCATCCGTAAAGACCCATATCTTAAAGACCTCATAGTACCATACTATCCCAATAGAGCACTTCGCTCTCAGACTGCAGGCTTACTTGTGGTTCCTAGGGTATTTAAAAGTAGAATGGGAGGCAGAGCCTTCAGCTTTCAGGCCCCTCTCCTATGGAACCAGCTCCCAGTTTGGATTCAGGAGACAGACACCCTCTCTACTTTTAAGATTAGGCTTAAAATTTTCCTTTTTGATAGAGTTTATAGTTAGGGCTGACCCTGAACCATCCCTTAGTTAAGCTGCAATAGGCTTAGGCTGCTGGGGGCTTCCCATGATGCACTGAGCACTTCCTCTTCCTCACTTCCTTTCACTCTCCATGTGTTTTATACACCACTTGCATTTAATCATTAGCTATTATTAACCCTGTCTCTCTCCCATAGGTGTGCCTTTTTGTCCTGTCTCCCTCTGCTCTCTTCTGTTTCTCCTCACCCCCAACTGGTCGCGGCAGATGGCTGCCC
>VUQI01048080.1:0-13178 GCA_015106735.1 Paratilapia polleni | reverse complement strand
TTTTTTAAATGTTCTTCACCTCTGTTCATATCAAGCACCAGGAGCTGTCCAACAGCTCCAGTGAAAGACAGCGCATCAGTCTGCTCCTGATGTGGTTCTCTGATAGTTACAGGCACTAGCTGCCTGTATTTCTATTGTCAGATGAGCAGCAGATTAGGAATAATCAGGCTTGAGGCCTGTGTAGTCCTCACCTTGGTGCTCAGCAGCCTGGTGTTTGGCCAAACTGGCAGTGCTGGGGAAGAACTTGAAGCAGACGTCACACTGGACCAGGGTCTTGAGCTGCCGGGTGTGGCTGGCAAACACATCTGGGTGGTTGGTCCTGTTATGGTACCATAGGCCTGACAGTTGCTATGGCAACAGAAAGATAAAATAAAAATAATAAATACTAAAAAATAAAATAATCTGGAATACGGATACGGAACAGCTAAGAACAAAAAGACAACCAGAAAACACAACAACAAAACAGTGTTTGTGTTTTCTAAAAATCTGTTTTTTCTATTTAGTTGTCAAGTTTTCGTGATGATGTGTGTTTGATTTTTTTTTTACAATGTTGCTGTGTTCTTAATTATGTAGTTGTAATTTGCCCAACACTGTAATGTGGACCTCAGGACGACTATAGTTTATGGAGCTTTAGTTTGCAGTAAAGCGGCATCCTCCATGGCTAAAAAATGAATCCAACACACAAGTGCCAAAAACTACAATTACTCCAATGGCCATTTGAGGCTAGCTTGAAAAGCAAGTCAATCACCAACCATACAAAAAATGTTTTTGGCCTCTATGGATCTTGCTAAGGCTTTAACATTGCGGCTGCTTTGATTGACAGGCCAACACAGGAAGCGGTATCTGCTAGCTCTCTGCTAGGCCTCAACCCTGTAAATTCCACTCAGTGAACTGGAATTTGATCATGTTTGTGCTGTTGGTGCCTTTTGGAGATTTATAATGGAATTATTTGACAAATAATATGGTTTTCTGTGTGATACAGATCATCTAATGAGTTTGTGCTCCAGTTTTGGTAATTGAAATTCCAATATTTTATTATTCTGAACTTAGCACTAATTAGCAGATATGTGTGTCTGTGTGTTGCACCCATCCAGTTTATGAATGCAATTTGTTAACCAAGCTAGCTAGCCTTAGCTCATAGCAAATATGGTCTATTCTAGCTCCAAAATGTTCTGCTTTGGGTGCTCTGCTTGTCACTGTCACTGTTTACCCAGCTGTCCAATCCCACCAGAAGCGGCAGGACAAACACTACACTGACCAGTCATCATATCCCACTTGCGCTGAGTAACAGTAGAGGAGAAGTTAGGAGACTGCAGCTCTCTGAGTATTCATGCCTATACCAGATGAAATCCTAGAAATGCCACATTATTAAAATAATGCTTGGAGGAACATTACCTGTCTGGTGCTTAGCACAGAAAACTAAGAGTCACGTACTTGCAACTTCCACGAATATTCTCTAAGACAGTAGCCAAAGCATGTCAGTTAAAAAATACAAGGTTGCACCTCCAGGGTGCTCTCAAGAACTCCTACCTGGACATAGTGTCCAATGTTTTCAGCTGGAAAAAAGAAAGTGTTCTGGTGGACACAACTAAGGCTAAAAAATGCGGAGTCAACAGATCCGTGGGTGACATCATGGTGGCTGTGCCCATCTTATATAAATTCACGGACCTTAAACTCAAAGTGACAAATGTCTCAGAGCGGATAATACGAACTAGCTCATCCTACCTGGTATGACTTGTTGCAGAGATCACAGCTGAAGGGTTTTGTCCCAGTGTGTGTGGCTTTGTGTTTGTCCAGCAGGGCGGTGCTCGTAAACACCTTATTGCAGGTGGGACACTTGTGGAACTCCTTTGGGTGAAACTCCTGGATGTGCTGCTGATGCTCCTCCAGTGATGAGAAGCTAAGACAGCACTTCTGACAGTCATGGGGCTCTGACAGATCTGAGACAGAGAGCAGCAAACACAGTGAGAAAAATGACTTGGTTTTGCATTAACTATTTACAAAGTGTTAACTGTTTATTACAAGTGTAGAGCAAACACGAGCTAATATAATGTTTTGTGTCTTTCCTGAAGAAACCCATTAGACCTCCGCAGTGCTTATAGAAAAAGTGAGTGAACTTTGGTCAAACCTCCTTTGGCAGCAACAAATTCAAGACATGCTCCTATCAGATGCAGATCCAACCTGGACAATGTTCAGGAGGAAATCTTAAGTCAAATTCTTAGGATGTTTGGAGCTTCAGCTAGACAGCCACCCTGAAGTTATCCTGTAGATTTTGAATTTCTTTTACCCACAGTGATGGTGATTTGTCTAGACCAGGGCCAGCAGACCAGATCCAAATCTGGATGCTTCTACCGTGCTTCATCTTTAGGATGTTTTCACAGTAGTATTCACTATTTGTTCGCACCATACATACAAGGTGTGATCAGAAAGTTCTGAGATTGTTATTGTTGCACACCAACAAAGCATGACACAGTCATGGCTGTAACTTCAGTGAGTGATGAGTCCATGTGATGACATTGAACTCAGCATCAGGACCTTTGATACATATGGGTTTTTTTTTTTTAAACCACGGGCAGGTGCACATTTGCTTAATGAGATTTGAGGTTTCAGCTTCTACCCAGAGCCCAAACGGCAGTCTTCGTTTGAAAAGTCACAGGGTGTGTTCCAATAGTCCATTTTCCTTAGGAAGGTTCCTAACTGAGAGAGGTGACCTGGAAGTATCTGCGTGGCGGCCATAGTAAGAGCCGTTCCAATTCTCCAAATACTAAGGAAAGGAGCTTCAATGCTTCCTTTATTGCCTCCTTTAGCATAGGTACACTGGGACCATCCTTTATGAAAGGAGAGGAGAAAAATGCCGTCCCATAATTCACTGAGATGGAACATCCAAATATTCATGAAAACCATCAACATCATAAACACAGTGGTGCAGATCATGTAAATGTTAATTGTAACTGCAATTTCCATGTCATGCCATAACCTGCTCATATATTTTGAGGTTTTAACAACAGCCTGTTAAATGCACAGCTGAACTCTGAATAGAACACTGCTGTAATAAAAAACTACTTCTTTTTGATTTGTTGCCTTGCATGAAGAATGTAGATTTATATATGCTTCGTAAAGATTATGAGCTACATTAACTGATCAAAGTGTGTTTAAGGGTCTGTATAATTCAATTAGTAAGGTTCGTTGTTGTATTGCAGGCTTTAGGATTATCATAAATTAATTTTTACTTTGGGTCAGCTGGAATTTTACTGTAGTCACAGAAATCCTAAACATGGAGGAGGAAAGGAAACTGGATCACAGCAGCACACAGAAAATAAGATGTATTTAATTTTATTACTATTTATAAGATTTACCAAGCGGGGCAAATTATACTGATGCTGCAATCACAGGGTGATCTACTAACAGTGCACTATAATATATTTACAAAGATGCAGACAGTTCTCTTCAGTAATAACCACCATTCTGCCAAGAGCAGTGCAAATTAGAGGCTCAAAAATCCGCAGATCCGAGGAGGGAGATTAAGATACAGGTGGAGCGCAGGATTTATCCAGAGTAGAGCTTCATTATAACAAACTATTCCCCCATATAAACCTAAAATCAGTGTTGAACAGCTGACCTGTACGATGTGCAGAAGAACACAAAACATTATTTACCGGCAGATCAGGAGCCGTCCCTGTTACTATGTTACTGTGTCACGTGCGTAAATGCGTGCATTGCTTTTTAAAATTTTAATAGCACACTGCAACATTCAGGCATTAATCTAACACAATAGCACAGCTTCATTAATAGCCACATTTTCACAGACATTTCACTTTTATTCGTTACAGATTCAGTAGAGAGAAGTCGCTCGCTGTGTGCGTACTGCTGAGAAAAATGAGTCCCAGTATTATTGAGGAGCAGTAAGTGGGGCTCGCCTCTAAACACTCAGCATGAGGACTGAGTGAAGAGTTTTAGGACAGAGAGTTTTGGCACTGCACTCACAACTTCGAGCCATCCACGCAAAGTGCCGATTACACACTCGTTGTCATCTCACCGTTCTTAAAAATAAACACACCTAATAGCAACTATCACAACCACAACAGGCATAAGACATGATTTTTTTGGCGTTATATTTCATACAATTTGCAGTAAATTGTGTGCCACAGAGTTTGTAATTCACATTTGCGTGACTCATTTAAATATTCTCTTCCTGAAAGGGAAACTCCTACAAATACATATGCCATAAGGCCAGCCACAAAAACAGTCCTATCTACGACTTTCAGTCACAAAACTGACACTGTGCCTCTTTAGTGAATCCAGTAGCTTTTTAACATCAAAAGAAGGCTTTGTGCTGCTGCAGACGTTAGTAAATCTGGTCCTATATGTTCCTTCTTTAAAATTCCAGCCTTTGTAATGAAGGGATATTTTTCACAGGCTGTTCTCGTTTAAATGACCTGCATAAAACAACAGGGTTAGAACACGCTGTGGTGAAGTAATATGCGCATTTTGTAGTCTGTTAAGGAGACTAGTGTAAGGTTGTTCGGATTCTCAGTGCACCGCTCTTCTCTTTTCCTGAGTCCTTATCAGTTTTTCTACTCGCCTTTCCTTGAGGAAAAGAGGTTAGGAAAAGGAGATAGGAGGTACTTTTGGAACGCACCCACAGTCTCAAAGCTCGCAGTCACATCAGGAGCAGGGCAAGGAGCATGCTCAACGTTTCTTCTATATTCACAGTGCTATGCACTGTTACCCAGGGAGTTCTACTGTTACATCCTGAGGTTTCTGAGGAAGAAGATTTGCTGCAAAGTGCATGCAATGTAGCAAATATCAAATCAGGTATGATTTTAGCTTTTTATAGTTGCAGTCTCTGATCTTTAATATAGCTTTATTTATTAGCTTTATTAGTCCACATTCCCCTGGTGCTTTGTGAAGAGTCAAGTTGCTCTTTGGAAAACTTCAGGCAACCAGTGATGTACTTTTCTGCCTTTGACAACATCCCTGTTAAATGAAGTGTGTATTGTAGACATGGACAACATCTTTTGGCCCTTTAGCTATTACTCCTGGCATCCTTTTCACCTCATTGAATATTCTGCATCATACTTTTGTTTTATCTGGGCTCCAACAAGAGAAATGACAGAAGTTAAAAAAAACAACTTAATTTTCACTGACTGTTAGTGGTAATCCTTCATATTTTAAAAGAAATGTATACATGAATGCAGATAATTTCAATATTTTTTCTTACTGTCCCAAATTATATTTATTTACTTTTAATCTATATGTATGCTTTCACTAAATGTTTTTTTATTCAGAAAAAAGCGAAACTGTTCTTACTGTGGAAGGTGTGCAGGTGCACAGTGAGTCCGCTGGCCTGGCTGTAGCCTTTGCCACATTCTCGACACACATAAGGCCGGTCACCTGTGTGTGTTCGTACATGACGTGTCAGCTCTATGGACTGGGCGAAGACAGCCTTGCAATACTGGCACACATACATCTTCCCTGTAAAATAAAATAAAACAAATGCACAAAAACAATCCAATGAAGCCTACAAAAGTTTTTTTGTACATGATTACCCTGATGCAAGATATAAACACTGTATCATTAAGGGGCAGCTGTGGCTCAGGAGGTAGAGCAGGTCATCAACTAATCGAAAGGTCAGTGGTTCGATCCCTGGCCACCCAGGTCTGCGTGTCAAAGTATCCTTGGGCAAGATAGTATATTCATAGTATATTCATCGGAGTGTAAATGGTAAATGGACTGGTACTTATATAGCACTTTTCTACTCTATGTGAGTACTCAGTGTGTGTGTGTGCTAAAAAGCACTTAGGCTGAGAAAAAAGTGCTTGTGTGAATGAGGCATGTAGTATAAAGCGTTTTGAGTACTCAAACTGAGTAGAAAAATGCTATGTAAGTATCAGTCTATTTACCATTATTAATAAAACAGAAGATCACACTGATGAGAATTTATTTTTGCTCTTCGTATTCAGACTAAATACAAACAGAAATGGTAAAAAAAAAAAAAATCCAGATTCTTATTGAGTGACCAATTTAGCTGGATGACAGCTTGAACTACTACTATTAATCAAGTCCTATTATTATCACTACTAGAAGGAACAAACAATTACTTAATTGATTTCTCACACTCAACTTCAACTTAAAAATAAATAAATAAATAAAAAAAATAAAAATTGTCTTGTCTTGTAAATTTGTCTTGACTGATTAATAAAGGATATACATGAAAAAACTTAAGAAAAATAAAACAAATACAAGTAAATAAATACTAGTAAATATAAAAATCTTAGCCTACTTCACTTTGTCAGACAGGTTCTGTTTAAGTGGTTTTTTTTTATTCAGGTCTGGCAGTAATCAGGCCTGGGTGTGGCTGGTAAAATTTAAGTCATTTAGCTCGAGAGCACAAGAAGGACTTTCCAAAAAATGTGGTTAATCACAGTTAATTCATGATTTAACGGGGGTGGGGGGGTTCCTCAGGTTATCTTTGTCTAATATTCAAATTTGTTTGATGGGACCTCCGGTGACGCAAGTGTAGAGGTGAGCTCCTCATAGTCAGTTTCAGAAAAGTACCTCCTATGAATACAAACTGCACTGAAATCATCTCAACTCAAGCATGAAGGGAGGGAAATCACAAAGGAGTCATAAGAATGACAAGAAGATGAATAAAACCCAAGAAAACTCGAATGTGGCTGAGGCTGTTGTGCATGAGGACCAAGAAGCAGTGTCCGGTAAAGCTAACGTAGAAGCTAAAGTTAACCATAACTCACTGTCTGAAACTTAAAAACGAAACTTTTGTGAGTTGCAGAGTCAAAATGCTAGCATTACAGAGGCGCAAACATGGATAGCAGACACGGAAATGAAAGACACACTGCTGAAAGTGGTGAAATAGAATACAGAGATGCAGGATAAGATAGTTGACTTTGAGAGCCACTCTAGAAGAAATAACATCTGAATCTATGGAGTACCAGAAGGAAAAGGGGGGAAATCGGTCATGGAATTTGTAAATGAGTAATGATAAAATGGTAAATGGACTGGTTCTTATATAGCGCTTTTCTACTCTACTTGAGTACTCAAAGCGCTTTATACAACGTGCCTCATTCACCCATTTACACACACATTCATTCATTCAGGCACTTCCTTCTATACTTCTGTAAGTGCTTTATATCTAACATTCACACATGATGATGAACGCATAGGGAGCAACTGGGGATTCAGTATCTTGCCCAAGAATACTTTGGCATGGAGACTGGAGTAGCCAGGGATCGAACCACCAACCTTCCGATTAGTAGATGACCCGCTATACCTCCTGAGGCACAGCCATCCCCAAATTGAACTTCATATCCAGCGAGCTCACAGAGCACTGATTCTGAAGCCAGCTGCAGCCTCACCTCTGCGATCAATAATAGAGAACAGTTCCACATAAAACAGTTGATTGAAAGCCTGGCAGCAGAAAATTTTAATTCATGGCAAGCGACTGTACTTTGACACTGCAAGGCATATGGACCTATCAAGGCAGCACTAAAGGAGAAAGGGATCTGGTTCCAAACACCCTATACGAAGATGCAAGTGCACTGGGCCTCTGGATTGCGGAAGAGGCAGCCCAGGACCTGAAAAGGCGCAGATTCCAGGTGACAGTGACTACGAGGACGAACAATGTGATGGCCGTGGAGGAACGACTGAATAATCTACTACTGTGGAAACGCACCAACACTTCAGGTAGAGCAGCTCAGTGTGCAAGAAAGAGGCTCACAGAGTTTAGAAGAAACTTAAGTGTAAGAAATGAAATGGTTTAAGGGATAAACATGGCCCAAATTAAGAACAAAACATGTATCTCGTTTTGGAACGGACACCTGCTGAAGCAGTGGTATGATTTTGTTTGCTAGTAATTTTATTCATTTTATTTACAATGAAGCTGAGAGCACTGAGGTTTTCATTCATCTTATATAGTTATCTGTCTGTTCTTCTTTTGATGTGAACTCTATCTTTGGAACATTAACTCTGGACCACATATTTAGAAAGATGTATGACTTAATTAAACTAGTTTGTGACACTGACTGAGGGAATGGTTTAAGAAAGCACAAATTATTGGACAGTTCTAGTAGAAATGACTATTTTCTCACTACTAGGGAGGGCCCCTAAAGGCATGAGGCACTTTACCCTCCTCCCACCAATGGGGAATGCAAAGGATGACAAATCTCATCCTTCTCTTTGGAAGTCCGAAAGTGTTGTGTTTAGTTGATGTTTGAGGTTATTTTGTTGTTTTTATGTTCAGGTTTGGATTGTAAATGAATTCCACAAAAAAGACTGACAGAGAATAATATTAAGATACTGTTGTTGAATGTCAGTGGTTTAAATAACCTTGTTTAATGTCGGAAAATAATGGCCAAATTAGAGAAGGACAAATCGCAAATTGTATATCTACAAGAAACGCACTTGTCTGACCAGCAAAGTGATAATCTTAAGAGGTTTGGCTATGCTAATACATTTTTATAGCTCTGTCCGTTGATTGTAGAAGAGGAGTGATCATATTAATTCACAACTCAGTAAAATTTGAATGTACTGAAGTAATCAGAGATAAAGAGGGAAGATTTATTATTGTGAGAAGAAACCAGGAGAATGAAACAGTGACAATGGTTTCAATGGTCTGTCAGAAATCAGAGAGGGGGCAAATACTTTTTCACGACACTGTAAGTGAAAGAATCATATCACCACATGTGTCATACAACCACACAGGTGTGTAAAGAAGCACTCAACCTTGTGACTATGACCTAATGCAGATTACTTCTTAAAACCAGCAAATGTGTAGTATTTTGTGTGTGTGTGTCTTACCTTCAGAGTGTCTCTTTTTGGTGTGGTATGCGAGTGCAGCAGCCACGCTGAAGCTCATGTCACAGTGTTTGCAGTGGTAGGGTTTCTCTCCTGTGTGCAGCCTCATGTGATTCTTCAGAGATGAGTTTGCCCCAAACTTGGCACCACATTCCTCACAAGCAAATGGCTTCTCTTCAAAGTGCTCAGTCCGCTTGTGGTAAATCATACCTTAAATATGAAAAATGTTGATTAAAAAACTGAAATGAAATCAAACAAATGGAAACTGTCACTTTTCTTTCTTTGTTATAAGGTCTTTACCTTACAATGCAAGTGCCCTGTTATGATTTGGCACTGAACTGAACTGAACTGAGAATTAATGTTACATCCGTAGAGCAGGCAGGGAAAAAATACCTTTGTAAGTGAAATTTGGTACTTTCTAGGTGTCACTGTTGAACTTTGGAGAATCCACAGTTGTCCTTTCATACATGTGGCACACAGCAGAAGATAGTCCACATCAGACACATTTGTGCTACTGAAAATGCTCCATGTGTTTTAGGCAAGGGAGCTGACTTTATAAAAGTGTATAGGGGAGGGAGCACAAAAGCGCCCACATGCTAGTGATAAATACACAAGACAATTTTCTGCACTATTTGCACATTTGATGGATGAACTCTGTCCTATGGAGCTGGCAGTTTAAAGACCATCTAATTTCCAGTTCAACTGTATCATCTGGTCCTCTTGTGTCATGTGTACCTTTGTCAGCTTGCAGTCTAGAAAAACTGTGAAAATGGATTTTACTACCATGAAAGGTGTGTTTGGTGGTGAAATGAACTGTTTTTTTAAGCCCTTTTGAGATACTCACAATGTACAGATCATAGTGTGAATGCAAACCTAAAGCAGGCGTGCTGCTAATACAAAGTTAAATTCCACTCAACGCTTCTGCCTTACAGAGTCAAAGAACACGAACAACGGGAACAGCAGTGTAAAGAAAAAAGTGGTCTGAAGATTGAAGGGTCTGAAGACCTTTTTTGAAGTTTGTCAGTGACGTATAAATGCTACTATAGGCTGTTGAGATGAGCATTACTGCTACCCTGCTAGCAAGACTAGTTAGTACTTAGCAAGAATAGTTGATTTGGTGTTCCTTCTCTCGCTAATGTGATTTCAGATTTAACTTTTGTGATACTGCATAATCTATGTGGTATAACCAGTGTTGGGCAGAATTGAACTTTGTGTGGCACAATGGTGCAGTGGTTAGACTTGCTGCCTCACAGCAAGAAGGTCTGGGTTTAAATCTCCTGGTCCGCTGGGGTGTTTCTGTGTGGGGTTTGCATGTTCTTTCTGTGTCTGTGTGCGTTTCCTTCAACTAGTCTGGCTTCCTCCCATGGTTCAAAGACACGCATGTTATTCTGAATAAGCCATAGGTTCAGACATCAGATAGATAAAGAATTAAGTGCACAGAATAAAATGCTGTAAAAGAGATGAATTTAGCTTATTGTTAAGGGCTTTGTGTGGTCAATAAGATTAGGAAAGCAGTATGTACATGCTAGTCCATCTACATGTAATTAAACTAGTAGCTCCATTTTTCAAAGTAGCTTGCTGGTAGTTCACCCACATTCATACCTGCATCATGATTCAGGTAGTTTAACTGTTTTTGTCTTTTCTTGATAGTAACTATTGAAACTAGAAAATATTTTCTGCCATAATAAGAAAGAAATGACTATTTTATAATTGCTTCTGCATTGTAACTGAATGCACTGTGACCAGCCCTGGTCTTTTCATGCTTACTGTATTCATGGTGTGAATTAGCAAAAGGTGTTTTTATCAGATCTCACTGGTGACACACAGTTTTTTTATGTCCCAGTGATCACAGAAATTATTGCGGCTCTCTCTCCATTCATTTAAATAGGGTCTTCACAATAACTGCCCAGAGGTATTGAAAAGATGGCAGTCAAGTGGGAATACTTGCATCAAGAAGGACTTTTTTCATTGTCCATAATGTCTTTCTTAGTTGGCAAAACTAATTTGTTTAATATCCTGAAGACCAAAAGTAAATGTTGCAAAATTCAAATATTATTGTTATTTTATGTTATCTTAATCCGTATGTGATTTGATCTGCTAAGTTCGCACCTGATGGGTGGGCGAAGGTGCGGCCACAGAGGTCACAGGCCACCTTCTTCTTGACCCGTGCAGTGTTGCGGTGAGCCTCGGCCCGGTGGCGCTGCAGGGCCCGCTGGTTAGCCACTTTCTCAGGGCACTCAGGGCACTGCTGCTGACACTCCTGGGACATGGAGCAGCGCTTCATGTGGGCCAACATTCGACACTTGTAATCAAAACTCTTCTTACACCAGCGACAGGAGTAGGGCTTAGGGTGGGAGGTAGGGGAAGAGGAGGAGGGAGGGGAAAAGTCTGTCACTGCAGTTGCATCCTTCTGGTCCTCTTTGATCTCCACCTCTTTAACGTTTTTATCTTCTACCTCTTCCTCCGGCTTTTCTTCACTTCTAGTGCCATTCTTTTGTCCTGAATCATCTGAGAATGATGACAGAGAAGAGGCTCAAAATAAGAAGAGTGAAGATATCTGCTCACAAAATCTATTAAATCACAAGTTTTAAAAGCTTATCTCTACTGAAAACACAACACCTATCACATCATATCTTGTCAATCTGTTGGACACATTCATAGGTTAAAAAAATATGAACCTATCCTTAATAAGTTATGTAACTCTATAACCTACTAAGGATCCTGTAAATTGAAAATACTGTTTAATCCTTGTCAATTATTTGGGTAACATTTCATGTAAAGGAATATTTCAGGATTATTTGAATGCATATTAATTGCATTACATTAGATTCATGTGTTGTTCCCTTTAAAATAATGGAAATACAAAGACGGCTGATGCATTTGTGCAAGTTATGTCATCCTAATTTATTTAATTCTTTCAACAGCTTGTTAGCACTGGCATTTTGATTTGATCTGTAATTCTATTTATTTTGATCTCTCACATTTACAGAAATCATTATCCATCCATCAATCAATCCATCTATCCATCCATCATTAATTGTAATAAATAAATCTGTGGAACAGCTCTTTGGATGTTTAAATGTGCACACTGCATCTGATCTTCTGTGAGCCAACGCAACCAACACAAGCACATTCATCGTAGTCACCAAGCACTCGTCTTTACCTCCAGTTTGGTTTCCATCAGGCTGCTGTATGTTCCTCTCCCCCTCCTCCAGCAGAGAGAGCGGTTGTGTGGGGAAGGATGACGCTTTCTGCTTGACAGCGTGTAGCAGCTTGATAAGCCCTTCCTCACTGATCTGCCCCTCTTTCACTCTACTCATCAGCTTCTCCAACACTAGGCTGGAATCAGCCTCCTCACAGCACTGACACACAATCTGGCAGGAGAAGAAATGTAGCGCAAATTGTCAAAGAACAGCAGGAGCCCTTGCTGACAACTGCAGAGAAAATGAAATGACAGACAGGACCATATTCCTACTTTTACTGGTTTTATAAGAACATTTAACATTTAGTAAGACGGCTACATTCCCTTCCTGATTTTTTAGTTTTTTGTATATTTGTCACACTTACATGTTTCAGATCATCAAACAAATTTTAATATTAGTCAAAGATAACCTGACTAAATTCAAAATGGAGTTTTTAAAAGGATGATTTCATTTATTATAAGGGAAAAAGCTATCCAAACCTACCTAACCCTATGTGAAAAAATAATTGCCCCCCTTGTTAAATCATGACTTAACTGTGATTAACCACATTTTTTGGAAAGCTGAGCTCAATTTCACCAGCCACACCCAGGCCTGATTACTGCCAGACCTGTTGAATCAAGACATCACTTAAACAGAACCTGTCTGACAAAGTGAAGCAGGCTAAAAGATCTCAAAAAGCAACACATCATGCCACAATCTAAAGAAACTCAAGAACAGATGAGACAGTCATTCTATTCCAGTGTCTCTTGAATTCCAACACAAGCACACCTGTTTCTACCTAATAAGGTACTGATGAGGTGATCACCTGAACCAAATCTTATTTAACGAGGAAAAGTATAAAAACCATTGCTGTGGTCATCACTATCCTCTTGCAATAGGACCACCTGGATGGCAAAAACAGTGCTAGTAGTACATCAAAAGTAACTGGAATAAAAAAAATAACTATTGACCATGTCAAAAGAAATGAAAAGAAAAGTTTTGTGTGAAGAAAAGAAGGGTTCAATTCTGGCTTTACTGGCAGAGGGATACAGTGAGCGTCGGGTTGCTTCCATCCTTAAAATTTCTAAGACGGCGGTTAATAAGAACAAGGTCAAGCAGCAGACATTGGGAACAACAAAGCTACAGTCTGGCAGAGGCCGAAAACGACTCTCCACTGACCAG